>JBBPDH010000136.1:13182541-13200064 GCA_037974565.1 Clupeocharax schoutedeni
TTATTGCTGCTTGTCCCAACTTTTTTTGGATTTGTTGACACCATGAACTTTTGAATCAACATATCTTTCCTTTAAAACGATACATTTACTCGGATTAATTTTTTATCTGTCATCTACGTTCTATTCCAAATAAAATATTGACATTTGTCATCTCCACGTCATTGCTTTCAGTTTTTATTCGTAATTTGTTTAGTGTCCCAACTTTTTTGGAATCCGGTTTGTACAAGAAGTGGTTGATATACCATGGAGGCAGTTATAGCAGATTTTGAATTGTTGTAGTGAACCAATTTAAATCGTGGTTAATTATTAAATAATATAGTATAATAATGTTTTTAATGCTTGTTTTGAGAACATGCATTTGAGTGTTGAATTGGAAACACCAATGAATATTTAAATCCTGTAAAACGCTGCCTAAGCTACGCCTATAAATCTGCATATTTTGACAGTTCTCTATAGTTTATTAGACTGAAGGTACATTTTTGGAACGCTTGTACAACCTCATTTACTGTGTGTTCCTGTGTCCTAAGCCACAGTCCAGATGGATATCCGACTCCAGTCAGTAAACCATCCCTGGCTCCTGATATCTCACTTCACTGTGGCTGGCAACATCTCTCTCCGGAAGCAGAGGGCTGGAGCAAGGGAAAGAGGGAAAGAGTGGGCTAGAGGAAGGAAAATGGCCCGAGGATTGATCCCCATGTAAGCGCCGGAGGAAGGGCATGGTGTGAGCCGAGCTGTAAAGCATATGGCGCTATTAAACCCTGCGGCAGTCACTGAGAGTAGCGGGCCGTGGGAGCCGCGCAGCCACGTCCCTAATCAACGCTGCCCTGTCTGCCCCGTGCCCCCGTGCCCCTGTGCCCTGACCCACTCGGCTATGCTGTCCTCTCTGAGGTGTTTAGAATGAGATTTCATGCCTGTGTGAGCTACGCAGCAGGGGCCCTGCTAAAACATATTTAACCCTGCAGCATTTCTCAGGTACAGCAAGCCCGAGTGAGGAAATATTAACAATGCACATGAGATTCCTCGGCACTCTTGTTAGGAAAGCTGCGAAATCAAATGAATAGTGGGATACAAGGTGTGTCTGCACATACACACACACACACACACACACACACACACACACTTGCTTATGCTCACACACTCTCAGTAGGAGTTCTGGCTGGTTGGGGACGATGGAGAAGGGCGGTGGAGGGAGGTGTGAAACGTATGGAAAATATGCAGGAGATGTGTGGAGAAGGAAGGGATTGAGGGATGAGAGGAAAAGGAGATGGGTCTCAGATGAGTGTGTGCTCAGAGGCAGACCTCAGGACCCGCTCTCCCTCCTGTCCACCATCTGCACACTCATTAACCCGCATGCCACAGCACACTGGTGGGAGGGGCGGGCCAGGCACTCATCTCCATGATTCAATCTGTGTGTATTCACTGCGCCTCAAAAGTTTGGAGACTGATAGTTTTTCCAAATGTTTTCAATACGGCATAGCCTGTTTCTTTATCCATATATAATAATGTATTATTATAGACATTTCTGTAACAATATTAGTGACAATGATGCTTTATATATAGCACACATTGTATCCCTTGTTATATATTTAACACTGACCAGGGTCTTTAAACAAAATGTGTGGGGTATTACTGGTCGAGCATACCCAACTAGCTCGAATACTCAGTGTAATTCTAATGCCATTGGCTTCTATTCTATCTCTTATTTTTTCCTTTTTGGTTTTTTCATTCCTAAGCATGGACAACACACATACAACCCTCCTTGCACAAGCTGGGCTGTTGGCATGACTACCAAATTAAAGACATGCTAGTCGGTCTGGCTAACTTGTCAACACTCTGCATTTTTAATATGGTCAGTCATGTGTAATTTACATCACAGTTTAATCCATGAAGAGAGGGGCCATGTGTGTACACAAATCACTGAGTGAATATACTTAAAAGAAATACACACATATGCTATAACCTATATACCTCTGAGTCCCCTACTACCTGCAAGGCATAGAATCTGAAATGAGGCAGAAACAGTGGAAATAAAACATACTTGTTTTTGTTTACATTTAGCTGTGCATCTTAATGTGTCTTTGGAAGACAGAGTCTGCTGTTTGCTTGGACCAGTGTGTGTAAAGCATGTTTAAAAAGTGATTTTTTGAGGTCATGTATATGTTAGTGTGTTCCAGCGTGACCCTTGTTTATGCGCATTTTGCTCATTAGTGTAGATAGTCGAAGCAGCCTTCACTTTAACATAGCACAGGAGTATCCTAATGATCTGTCATTATTTTCTGATCCGTCTGTTTAAATTACGCAGAATGGAGAGTAACAGTCCCAGTTTACTCCTAATAAGTTCTCAAGGGATTTCAGTGCGTTTGTGGGTTTGTGCTATGAATTGCCAGTACAGTATAGTAGCGTGTGTGTGCGTGTGTGTGTGTGTAATCAGTGAACAGATGCATCAGAAGGGTCGGTGGCCTGTTAGCCCACATATGATGAGCACTGCAGTTCCAGACCAGGGTCACATCAAAGTGCTTCAAAGACCCTCTGAAGCCAGCACCAATTAATCTACTATTATCAGCCAGGCTATGCAGAATAGTCTAATAGAAAAAAATAAACATGTGTTAATCACATTTATAAACATTTAAGCCTCTTTTCAATGTTAAAGGGCCAATATCATGAAAAAACAACTGTACACACTGATGTACACTGCCCTCCATAATTATTGGCACCCCCGGATAAGATGTGTTCTTTAGCTTCTAATAAATTCAGTTTTGTTCTAATTAATATAGGACCACAATGAAAAAAAGAGGAAAATCTAACCTTTAATTCAAGTGCATTTATTCAGTGGGAACAAAATCCCACATTAAGAAATAAATCTTTTACATCAAATCATGTGTGCCACAATTATTAGCACCCCTGATGTTAATACTTTGTAAAACCCTCTTTTGCCAACAAAACAGCACCTAATCTTCTCCTATAATGTTTCACAAGGTGGGAGAATACAGAAGGAGGGATCTTCGACCATTCCTCTTTGCACAATCTCTCTTTATCATCCAGTGACCTGCTCCTCTCCTCTGCACTCTCCTCTTCAGCTCACCCCAAAGGTTTTCAATGGGGTTGAGGTCTGGGGACTGCGATGCCCATGGGAGGAGCTTGATTCTGTGTCTGGTGAACCATTTCTGTGTAGATTTGGCCACACGTTTAGGGTCATTATCTTACTGAAAGACCCAGTGATGATCCATCTTCAGCTTTCGGGCCGAGGTCACCAGTTTTTGCTTTAAAATGTCCTGGTATTTCAACGCATTCATAATGCCATGCACTCTAACAAGGTTCGCAAGGCCTCTGGAAGAGAAACAGGCCTGATCCTCCCCTATACTTCACAGTGGGCATGAGGTGCTTTTCTGCATACTCATCTTTTGTGTTCTGCCAGACCCACTTGGAGTGTTTGTTGCCAAAAAGCTCTATCTTGGTCTCATCTGACCAGAGCACACAATCCCAGTTGAAGCCCCAGTACCATTTAGCAAACTCCAGACGTTTGTGTTTATGGTTGTGAGTGAGAAGAGTTTTTTCCGTGCATGCCCAAACAGCTTGTTGGCATTCAGATAGTGCCTGATGGTTGTTTTGGAGACATTGTGTCCCCAAGATGCTACCATTTGTTGCAATTCTTGAACAGTGAGCTTTGGAGAACTTTTTATTTCTCATACCATTCTCCTCACTGTGCGTGGAGGCAGAATAAACTTGTGTCTTCATCCAGGCTTGTTTCCACTGTTCCAGTTGTTTTAAACTTCTTAAAGATTCCTCTGACAGTAGATATGGGCAGGTGCAGGCGAGTGGCTATTTTCTTGTATTCTCTTTGTGAAGATCGACACACACCTGCCTTACTTGAATGGTGTCTTTCCCATGTTGAAGAGTGGATAAGAGAAATGGCTTCTGTGTCACGTCATATTTATACCCCAGGGAAACAGGAAGTGATGAATTACTAATTAAATGTTCCTAGATACTCTGATCAACTTTGTAAACTACTGTAGAAATGACAAAAATACTTTAATACTTTAATACTAATACTAAAAATACTAATACATTTACATTTATTTCCTAGGAATTGTTAGGGGTGCCAATAATTGTGGAACATGTGATTGGATGAAAAATAATTATTTCTTAGTCAGGGAGTTTTCCCCTTAAAATTCACTTGAAGTTGAGGGTTAAATTTTTCTACAGTTTTCAGTGTGAGAGTATGCTTCTGCAATAAAAATTGACTTTATTTTAAGGCTATTAACACATTTTAACCAGGGGTGCCAATAATTATGGAGGGCAGTGTAGCATGTCTGACGTAGCATGTTATCATTGTTATGGTTTCAAAATGCACCCACCAAATCCATACAGTCTATGTATTCAAACCAAGCTGCAAAACAGCTTGTTTTTAATTAATTGTTATTGTGATGTCACAATTTTTACACATATCTGCTTCAACAGATATCCATCCTTCAACAGTTTAGCCTAGTCCCATTTACGCGGATTTTATGAGGAAGGTTTCAGTTTGTATTTGGAACAAGCCACGGTATAGAGCGCCCAGTCAGAGCCGAGGTCTTTATCATCACACTCTGAAAGGCCCAGTGACAAAAATGGATTGTTTCATTAAAAGGGACAAAGAGATTGAAAAAACTGGGACAGGTTATGATTGTTTTGGTGCTGAAAATGACAGAAAAAAATTAAGACAATAAAAATGTAGGCTATGGGCACTTTTTATATGTACCCTGGCAAGTGTAATAAAAATATCTCAAGTTTTTGGCATCAGTGCAGTGGGAGATAAATATAGCTACTGAGTGTCATTCATCTCAGGCTGGCCATCTGCTGGTGGCCTTAGACAGTGGATGGGGAGGGCGGCATGTCGGCCCCTGTGGGCAGGAGCTCGTGTGTTTGCTGTTGACCTACAAGCTCCTTTCTCCTCATGAAGGAATATTTTGGCCAAAAATCACACTTTTGCATTTATCCCAAATGTAATCGGTCTGGCAAGACATGCTTGAAGGAGCTGAAGTTTGCTTCTTTAGTTTTGCAGGAAAGTTGTGAGGCTACTTACTGTAGCTAAGTAATGGAAAACAACTATCTGGAAAACTACCTAAATAATAGCACAATTGTCTGAAATAATGTCAGACAATCAAAAATAGATTTGCTTTTGGGCTTTCTTATACTGTGTGATACATACAGATACATACAGATATCTACAAAAACGGACAAACGCCTAATAACTAAAATCAGCAGCCTAATGAGGTTTCAGGCAAGTGTGTGAAGATTCCAGTATGCACTTGGCTCAGTGCTAATTGTTGAAGTAGAAGTAACCATTACTTGTTAGCCATATTGGCCATGATGCTCTGATGCAAAAATTATAGAACCACACATTGAATGTTATATCTTAGCTAATTATCTATGGTAAACAGTGTACATGAGATTTTTCTCCTAACTGTTCAATCAAACATTTTAGGAGAAAAAACACATTTTATTTAAAGGCACAATTGTTGTATTTCTCCAGGTTCAGGATATTAGAATATTTCACAGGTGCAAGCGGATCAGGTCAGAAAGTGAAAAAAGCAGTTACAAATAACAAACGGAAAAATTGCTGGTCCAGTTTGGGTCATTGATAAATAAATATTTCTACAGTTTGTACAGGACAGGGCAGGTTTAGCTCTTAAAATAGGTTGGGCGGGTGAGGGTCATAAAAAACCTATGCATCACTACAGTGGAGCAAGAGACTCTTCTCCTTTTTTCCAGATTCCTGCCTGTTTTATAAAAGTGACCACATAGAGTTCACTTGAGTAAGAAGACGATTGGAACCTAAGAAGTAGCCTCTGCTCAGAGCTTTACTCATGGCTTCAGTGTGCTAGAAGCCTCAAGTAAGATATCCTTGGTGAGTCTTATTCCCCTGAGAGCGCAAACTCGGCTCCTTATCACACTTATGCAATCGCACAGACGGTCTGAGGCCACAACCGTCCCATCAGCCAGTGGAGCTGGGTGGGTTAGAATTGGAGATGGGCCAGGAATAATGAATTTAGGCCCTGCTTTGAGCTGCTTTGCTCCAGATCTGATAGGGACCACTGTCTACTTCCTGTCGGGTTCCTTTCCTACCTTCTAGCCTTAGTGACAGCAACTCATAAAGTGGGGGTGGAGGTAGCTCAGTGGGTAGGATACTTGCCTACCTTCAGCACCACCACTGTGTCCCTGAGCAAGACCCTTAATCCCAAGTTACTCCAGGGTGAGACTGTCCCCTGTAGCTAGAGAATGGAAGTCGCTTTAGATAAATGCCGTAAATGTAAAGAATAATGGGTTGGTGTTTTCTACTGTTACCTGGTCCTTCCTGTTTATTGCACACATTCTATGTATAGTTATCCTATATGTGTGTATTTTACAAAGCCAGAAACATGAATCAATTGCTCTTAAAATGGTTACAGCTACTGGGTATTACACTGAAATAGCCTACTTGCTCGTGTTCAGAAGGATGTGCTGGGTTACTGGGGCATGGAATGTGATAGGACTTTTTTTTTATTACAGTTATGTAATATCACAAACTTTTTAAAACTTGACATCAGTGCTGATACATTCTCAAAATCTTGTTATTAGAAATACTGCATCGTTCTATTTCGCTCTATTCTTTCTATTTGACAGTCAAAGCAAAATGCTTTTTAATTTTAAAATCAATCTGATAGAGATTAAGATGTCATTGATGAAATCAGATCTTGTGTCTTTCACATTTTGCCCACATATTTTCCTGGCTGCTTTAATTTGCCACCCAGATTCCACCACGTTGATGTGTCCACCTTTGTTCAGTTTGTTACATCAGTTTGTTTCATTGCTCCCAGCTGTGTCTCATCTCTGATCTGTGTTCTGCATATTAATGCAGCATTCCACTCAACTTGCAAGAGAGATGTTCCAGCTGCAAATGGCACCCTAACTTTCCAAGTAGGGCATTTCTTTTGTTTTGTTTCCTAGCTGGAGGTCTAAATTAAGATCTCGAGTCTAGCACCCTTTCTTACCCTTGCTTACCTTTCATGCTTGTTTACCTATTGCTGAACTGGGTCTTGATAAGAGAGACAGTTTCATCTGCTTCTGGGTTTTCGTAACTATTATTAATATGCCAGAACGTAATTTATACTGATGTATCAACACACCTGTAAGCGTGGGTCGATAGCTCTGGAAGTGCTTAGAGCCTCCTGAGCTGGATAGCTTATACTGCGGCTCTTCATTATTCTCATAAGGCTTGTGTCTGGGAGAAAATGAAATGTGTCGTTTGGCCAAAATGAGAAGCCATTGCTGCAGCGTGAACTGCAGGGCCAGATCAATGTGATGGGCTGCAGGTGTTCTGCCACTACCAGGGGACCTGGGATGAGGTGAGAAATTGGAGTGTCAAAGAAAGAGACACAGACCGATAATTTGCACAAGACTAATTTAGCCTGTGAAATGAGCTTTTGTTCTAATGAGAGTTTGTGTGTACTGTGACTCTGAATGGGAGTTAGTATGAGTCTGGGTGTGATGGATTGTTATGGCAGCTTCTCTACAGCATGCACATAAAGCCCTCAGTGGTCTTATATACTGCACCCTATGAGCGCTATGGCACACTGATGACACATTCTTATGCTGTGCCAATGAAAGCCACCTCTCCAGTGCCCTCTTCTGGCAGGCTATTGAGGCAGGCAAGCATGGCATCCGCCTGGTGGCTGTCTCTGTTTCCAGACTGTGCAGCTGAGGTCTGATAACAAACCAGCTCTGACCATCTGACAGCAAGATAGCCAGCCAGTCTGCCTGCCAGCCAGCCGGACGCCTCTCAACACCCCCCCAAAACATCCCCCCGAAACCCCACCTCCCTTTCCTGCACCCCTGACACACTGCCAGCCCACAGACAGACACATCCAGCCCGGAGCCTTTCCTCCAGCTGGGCATCAGTGTCCACTTTGGAGGCTCTGAATAAAGCATTTATGATCAACATCAATGAAAGCAGAGTAGGAACAAAATGAAATGATGAACAATAAAAAAAAAAGCTGTTGTCGTATTCAAGATGCCATATACAAAGAATGAATGACAGATTATTCACTATTTGACTGTGTGGGATGATTTGTCATAAATAGTGAAGTTATGAAAAGCCAAGTTATCTTCATAGAGCAGAATATTCTGACAGTACTGCTCCTCGGTAACCATGGAAACAAGTTAATGGAGTTCCATAGTATTAATTATTAAGTCATTTGTTAGTCTCTTTTTTCTTTGTCGTTCTCTTTCTTTCTTTTGTGCAACACCAACCCGAAAACATAGTGCCTGATTATCCAAATAAAAATGAAGTGATATTATATATACTTTTAATATGTTTTGTTCTGCACTGAGGTGATTAGTTTTTATGTAAACCTGTGTGTTGTTAATTTTCTAGATGAAAACATGGCATCTACATGGGACACAGCAGATCAGAATTTCCCGCAACATTAAAATAATTCAGATATTCAAACAAAATACAAAGACCCGTTTTTGTGTTCGCTTTGTTAGATTTGTTAAATTCTGCAAATAATCACAATTCAGTAATTGTGCATTGAAGTATGTGCTACTGGAGCAGCCTCAGCAATCAATAAAACTCTATTTATCTATTTTTCACACAGCACACTGTTCATCATCATCTCAAATTCAGAGTGTCTTTTCAGGCTGTGTGCATTCTGTCACTGGCATCTACTACAGCAGCCTGCAGTGCGTTCAATACGTCGGTGTGGCAGTAAGACAGCTCTTCCGAAAGCGCTTCACTTCTGCGCTCCTTCTGTGCTAAAGAGACAGATTGCTGGCACGCTGCACTCGCACCACTCTCTTTGCTCATATGAAGTGGGTCGGTGGGGGCAGAGTATGGCCACTGTGCAGGGAAATGGAAGCACGCCGATTCTATCTAAGTACACTTCCAAATACAGTGGGTCAGAAGCCAAACACTGCTCTCTCGTTTATTTCTAGACTTGTCTGGTTCCCGAATGCGTTGCCACAGCCGGCCTCAGCCACAGTTAAAGAAGATTCTCCCGTTAAAGAAGTATGGTAGTTCATTAGTCAGTAATCCTTTCTTTCTTTCAGACATCCCATGCCTTCCCATCAATGCAAACTATTTTTTAAATAGGGCCAAATGAATATGTGGCTCCTTGTTTGTACAATATGTCTAAAAGGGTCCTGGCACTAGCTCAACAAACATTTTTGGGAACTGCAACGAAACCACATCGTCCACAGGAAAATCGAATTCAACTTCTTGATGTTTACATTGTCTGACAAGAGGAGAGAGCGGCTGAAGCTTTGTCCTCTGACAGGGGCTCTCCTCACATCGGCATGCATGTCAGGTCAGGGTGAAAGAGACAGAGAGAAAGAGAGAGAGAGAGGGTACGAGAGTCAGCATATGGGTGCACTCAGACATCATAAGGCATCATAAGGCATCATGCTCCTATCTCAGTGGTGCAGGACCAGTATGACTACACTCTCCCTCTGAGTCACTACATGTGTCACTGAGCCTAAAAGGATTCAGAACTAGGCACAGACTGTCTATACTATAGAAGACCTGTCTGAGGGTCTTATTCTAGTATATGTTGGTGTAGGAATGGTGCAGACAAAACATAGAGAATGGCAATAGCCTACCAACACTGGAATGTGGAGCAACTATTTTTGGAAGACTGGCTGTGATTGGTGTTTTTTGTGTTTTAGCTTGCACAGCTAGTGCAATTTAAAGAGGGCTCCTATGGATTTCTTGTTAAGGGCTGTTTTGTTAAACCTTTGATCATTCTCTAAGTCTGTTAAGCCGTCTTGGATCACTGATGTCCCTTCTGTTGTTACGCTGCAGTTCTACTTACACTTCAGGAAGCCCCTGAGGTTACAGAGTGGATTTCTGTGTTACCAAAACCCCTGCAACACTAATTCTAATGAACCTTTTTGAAGTGTTTTGTTTTTAGATCACATTCTCTTCCTCAGAAAGTCTACTGTCTTCTTTTGTCAGTTTGGCACAAGCGGTGGGGTGATAATTATGACTGGTGTTAATGATCAGTGATTTGGTATAAAAAGATTTGTAGAAAGCTTCAAACCAAAATGTTGAAGCAACAGTTTCTTGCAAATAGCTCTGCATTTGTAAATATAGGAAAGGATTCCACACCCATGTTTTGGTTACCCCACACACCTTCTTTAACATTGCCATTTCAGACATATATGGAGATGGAGAGGTTTTGCTGTGACAGTGATATTATATGCATATTACAATTGCCTCTGCAGTATGTTGTCTAGGGCTGTCACTATCGATTATGTCAGTAATAAAATATTCACCTGACTACTTTAACAAAAGACCAGATAATAAAAACCACAGAACTCCAGACGCAACTTCCACTCTGCTGGAAAAAACATAACCAAGGAGGCTGTAAAAAGAAAAAAATCCAGATAAATGTGTTCTGTTACTTATGGGATCATAGATCAGTAGAAACATTTTAAATTCCATTATCAGGTAAACAAATTTTAAATGATGATTTTTCTTATTGAGATTAGTCAAGTAATCAAGACTGGCATCTCACAAAACACTCTACAGAAAGAATCCACCTCAGAGAGAAAGACAGAGCCACATGGCCTAAGAGAGCAGTGATTACCTGTGAACCTGACAGGACAAGTAAAGTGGCTTTAAGACACGATGGAGCTTTTCACGGTCGTGTGACGTCTTTTCTTAGTGATAAATGAGGTGGGGCTCATAAATCTTTCTAAAGAGACAGTACTGAACTGTGAAAATGGCTTGTATGTGAGGAGTATGTGCTGTAGGCTGTGTGCAAGCATGATTTATGTAGCTTATTCTGTTATCCTTGAGAGAACAAAATATTCAAAATGCATCAACATCTTTGTGCATGCCAACTACACTGGAAAATGGTACTTCATTCAAAGTCTCATTCATTCAACATCATGCTTCCTTTGCTCATGACTGTTGATTAAGAGTTTGCCAGTAATATGCAGACCTCTTCTTGTCACATTCAAGTGTAAAACAGACCCTTAACTGGCTATGTATAACACTGACCTCATGGTAGCCAAGTCCTCCAAGGACTCAATTATAGCAAGAGGGAGGAGGAGGAGAGGGTGAGGGACAAAGAGACACAATTTATGTGGTTAAAATGCTGGAACTACAATGGTACCACAAACATCTCCATTAAAGCCATTTACATCCTACATTAACTCTATATTAAGTTGTACAATGGACTGCCTAATCTCAAATTGTGGCAAATGGTAGAGACTTTGGCAGGTCATGATAACAGTCCGTATGTGTGTGTAATTAATAGTATTATGACCTGGAACGCTTAGTATCTTGAACCAAATTAACACTGTCGAAAGATATCACACACACTCGTTGCTTTGCCAAACAAAAATCTGTTCAATTAATGTCGACATGGGTCTAATTTCCGGCGAGCCTGGGAAAGAGCGTGTACCTGCTGAATCAACAGAAGCTGGGTAAACCATAAGGCGGGAAATATGAGGTCAGGCTGATGCCAACGAGAAGCTGCACGACGACGTGGCGGAATGTTTAGCAGATATTAGATCAGGCAGAGTGTTTGAAGTTCACACACTTCATAATGCAGAGGTAATAGATTGCACTTTTGAGGAATGAATTAGCCTCTCATTTATTATCCATTTAGAAACTGCAGTAGATTAATTGTACTTACCATTGATATGCAAGTTGCTCTATAACTAAACCTAATATTTTGTTAGGCTAGATTGTGTTGTTGATTATGATGCTTCGAGGCAAAATGAGTCGATGCATGGCCACCAATCAATGACCATGCCTAACTAAACTTACTTACAGGCAAGCTGTAAAAATTAACAAAACTTAGTGTGCTGCAGCCCTGGATTTCCACGTGCCATAAAAGCCTACGTAACGGAGGCATTATATGTGCTGTGTGTTGGAGGTGGAGGCTTTTATCAGGTAGATTTTTGATGATGTATTGTAAATCTTGATGATTCTCTCCTGATTCTCTCACATGGATGCACTGCCATCATGTTTTAAATAAACTATGCCTTTTATCTTAGTATTGTTTTTGTTGTAGTATTAAGTGTATTATTTCCATGCTTCCATGCTTAAAAGGTTCATATTGTCAGTTTATTTATTTTATTTACTCTTTTTCACTTACATTAGCCTAGTGTTGGTGCTCTTATCCGGCCAAACAGTGACTTGAAACAAATGGCTTTAAAATTCATAAAGTTTAATGGAAGTAAATAAGCCCTAAATAGTGAGTATTATTTTACTGATATTAAATACATTAATAAAAATAAAGTAGTGGATTTCAGCAGTAAGGCACTCATTGCCCAGTAGGAAACCATCCATGGTCCATCCTGTAGTAGTAAATTTGTCGAGAACCATTTATTAGATTGTTTGTTGAATTATTATAAAAATGGGGAAGATAAAGGTTTTGCTCCTAGGACTAAACAATATAAGCCCAAAACCATTTATGAACCTTTATTTTAGTTTGAATCAGGGTGTTCTTCGTGTATTCATTCAGTGTTGTGCTGTTTCCACAACAGAATGTGTGTGTGCATGTGCGTGTTCGCGCGCCTGTGTATGTGTGTGTCTTGGGCCTAGCAGGCTGAGTGTGATGGAGAGCAGTCCAGCCCCATCCCTCACAGCTTGGAATGTGTATCTTGTGCACAGAAGCGAGCAGGGGAAGGGGCGCTGGTCCTAATGAGGTGTCATGGTTGATGGCTTCATCATAGGTGGGACCTTTCTATGTCCTTGGTGAAAAACAAGTTGGACAGCTTGAGCAAGTGAGACTGTGTGTAAAATCAGAATCACGTTATTAGTCAAGTATGATTAAATTAGCAACTGCACAGGATGACCAAAATTGCAACTGGTATTGCAATAATATTGCTACATTTTAGTCTTATCACCTTAAAAACACACCAGTGAATGAATAACCTGACACAAATAAACATCAACATGCAATTCTTTGACTCAAAACCCATAAACTGTAGGATTACACAAATAGACCAAGATCATTATATTGATTTGCAAACAATTAAAGATGACTCAGTACCCCTTTTCATTTCCAGTACCAATAATGAAGCCTTTCAATAGTGTCACTTTTCTTTTAAGCTTCTTAGTTTTTAAAAGCTTTTTTAATTGACTCAGCTCAGATAGAATGATCATCTAAATGGCAGCTATTATGTTACCACTGCTCAAACACTCTCCACAGAATGAAATACACAACTACAATATGACATCATACAATGTGTGTACCGGAGGGTTTGCACCAGTAAGGGAGTGAGGGAGGCGCAACTGCAGATTTCCATTTTACTCAGATTTTATTCGATTTTCGATTTATTCGATTCAAGGACAAATCTCAGAAGCAAAACACAGATGACTGGTGCAAACCGAGGGGATAGGTGAGGAAAATGTGAGGATTGACTGACCCGGGGCATGAATCATTGGAATAATATTAACACATACACAGACCAGAACCAATGAAAATAAACATTCCTTTTGGGTGTGGGTGTTCCCTGGCTGGCTTATCAGTAAAGGTTCACAGCCGGCCAGGGAACACCCACACCAATGTAACAATAAAAGTCCCACATGGTGGCCTCTAGCAACCATTGATCGGGATGTCACAATGTGAGTGTGTGCTATTTCAGTCTAGCTATATTGTTTTTTCTCCCAGAGGTATTCCCCCAATACCTGCATATTATACCCTAAAATATTACTAATAAACCGGCGCTTACATAAATGCACAAAAATGCACACTGCCTGGCCACTTTATTAAAACCCCTACCTTGTAGTCCCACCTTGCTAATGCCCAGTTACAAGATTAATGCACAGTTTGTGTTTTCAATCATATGCCTTCCATCAGTGGTCAGTTTCTAACCACAACATAGCTTTTTGCTGGATATTTTTGGGTGGGCCACATTGATGTGTGTTAAAAAATGTCAATGTTGCTGATTTCTGTGCTGAGAATGATTCACTGCCTATAATAAATTCTGGACAACAGTCCTGTGGTCAAAAGAAGAGTTGAGTTGATTATCTGTCCATCAGCAAATACAACTAAATAGTGCCCCTATAAGATGGGTGTTTCTGATAAAGTAGTAGCACAACATAAGATGTTTCTAATGAATTAGATGGTGAGTGTAAATGTAGGCTAAAATGAAAGGAGATTACAAAGTTCATTTTATATTTTATCATTTTATCAACATATTGTAAGCAATTCAGGTTCTGTTCATATCAAGTTATCTGCCCACAAATTCAAATGCAGAAGCCCAATTATTTCTGTGTGTCTTTTTGTGTGTGGGCATGTGTGTGTGTGTGTGGGAGGAGCAGGGTAGGTAATTATGCGAATAAGGATACTCCTGCAAGTCACGTGACAGCAGCCTGGTGAAAGTCATCTGTGCCCGAGCTTCACAGAGCGAGAGAACAGATGGGATTTGTGATTAAACCTGGGTTATGACGGAGCGCTAGATTAAAGAATGGCAGCAATAAAAAGCGCTTTTTCGGCTCTGAAAACAAAGGAGGTGCGGCCCAAAATGTAGTGTGGCGCTCGTCCCATTTGCATATTTAAATGTGCATGATGTTCAGGGTTAGATGCTTGGTTTAATGATGCAGTTAGCTCCTAATAAATCAGTTCTGGCAGCTCCCGGGCGCTGCCGCCAGCACTGCAGCAGGGCCACTTTGAAGTCCCCGCGTTTGAAGTGGAGTTTAGAGCAGTGGACCCAAAATAAGCAGCACTGAGGAGGAGGACGCTCTGTGGAAAGTCGGTTCCCCTGAAGCAGGAGAGCAGGCAGGGGCAGGTAGACCTCATTTGGAGTTCCGCTGGGATAAAGAGGCCATGTTGAATTCTGCGAAAGTGGTCACTCAACCACATGCTGTGAACTCCAAAGAGGCTACATAAAACATTTTCTTTACCTAGTTTTTGACCAGAAAAAGTGGTTTTATATGAAATTGTAAAAAAAAAAATAATAATAACATTGTTTTCTTTACAGTGGTGTTGATATGAATCAAGATATCTACACAAAATCACAAAAATATCAACAAAAAAAAAAGTATTCACCAATGTATTCACACTTGTATTCTGAGTTTTATGTGTAATGTATTATGTGTTAATAATGGCTTTAGACATCATATTTGTAACCATTTCACATAACTTTCTGTGAGGTAGCTTTTAGAGAATACCTCAATTCCCCCAGGCTTATTATGAATTATAAATCTTAAGACTCTTAAGTAATTAAGAAGTAATATAATCTTAAGTAATATAAATTAAGAAGAAAATGTTTCTTGGTGGCCTGTCTCGGTGGGATGAAGTACAGTTGACTTTCTGCATTGCTCAAGAGTGAGCATGGGCAGACACACTGTCTATATGTGGGAAATCATTTTAAGGTCATTTAAACATCCACGGTCTTTCAAAAATTATTTTAATGGCTTTGCAGATATCCGCCAAATTGCACATAATCCCCTGGTTGATACTTCTCTTTTTCCTGACCTTTCTGCACCAATCATACAAAACAACTCTTCACTGCACACTATAATGCATTGTGCCTGCCATACTGAGGGTACCATATTCTGTTAGTGATGCTGCAATGGTTTCCATTTTCAAAATCTTCAGTCTTTTAGAGAGATGATATATGCAGAATGTTTGTTATTGGTGAAATAATTCAACTCACAAGATCCTTCCTGCTCCAAAAACCCATCATGACGATCACAAGGGACTTCATCCTACACTGGTTTTTGTTGCTGTGGTGTTAGATGGAACTTTGTGCAGTGTTCTCATGTTCCCCATGTGGATTTTACAGCTGTGGGTGATGAAAAGCTGTTGTCAAGTGAGCTGATGACTCTCTCCAACTTTGTCTCATTCTTTCTCACTCTCGTTCTATCTCTCATTCTACCTCGCTCCTCATGAGGCTGTTTCCGTTGACAGTGAGTGAACACTCCATTTCCTCTACCAAGTCTACATCAGTCTGTTCCTTCAGCTGCTCCAACTCTCACAAGTAAACTCACTATCTCCGTTAAAGTCTCACTATCTCTCTCTCTCTCTCTCTCTCTCTCTCTCTCTCTCTCTCTCTCTCTCTCTCTCTCTGTGTCTTTCTCTGTCTTTCCTTTCAGTCTCTCTCTCTCTGTCCCAGGTCCCCTGCCCCACCGCCTGTGGGAATATATGCATATGCTCAGTTACCCATGTCCCCTGCCCCACCACACTCTCTCTCTCAGGGAGTATGTGCTCAACTGCCCATGTCCCCCTGCTTCTTTCTCTCAGCAGACACCCTGTCAGTCGCACGCCCTTTCCAGTCTCTGATGAACAATTACATTAGAGGCCTAATGCGCTGATAAATGACAGCAGCGGCCAATGAGCAGGAATGCTGCTCGGCACGCTGGCAGTTGCCTGGCAACCCTCACACAGCTTTTTCTTCCGAATCAGACGCTTGGCATGATGATTGGGGCCTTGTTTGGTTTTGTTATTTGCTGATTTTACATAAGTGTGTAATTTCGGGTGGAATGGCAGAGGGGAACTATTCATATTGTATTTTAGATTAACTGTCCACATCCTAGAATATGAATATAGAGTGGAGAGGTAGTATGCTAGTCCACTGGCATGTAGTTCCAATGACCTAGAAGTGTTCTTGTCTACCGGCGATGCAGTGTTCATGATGTGTTAATGCGGTGACATAGTCCTGTAAAATAACTGTTTTGGAGATGATTTGGAGATGGATATGTGTTCTGGTGAAACTTCACAAAAGGTTTTTATTTTCTGACTGTTTTATTGGGACCAGACATTGAACAACAAAAGAGACAGAAGTCCACTACGTTTAATATGTAGTGTTGTTTGTGGAGTTTTTGTCTCAAACACACACTCAGAAGCTATCTCATATATAAATAGTGCTGTTTGTGTTGACTATCCTACTTCACACCTGCAACTTCCTTGCAAAGTCAGCTTCTAAATGCCAGGGTGCAGAATGCAACCCTTCCATTGCTCAGATGTGCTTAGACAAGAGGCAGATGAAAGGCTGGCACCTGTGCACCATGCCTAAACTGGGAAGAATCGTCTCAACTGAAGAGTGTCACTGCATCATTGAGGATGGGCTGCACCCATGGCATGCAGAAGATTTTCCAAAGTGGGACAGTAAAAAGTGGGTTAGAGTCTGGCTACTTTTAGGACCCTTGTAAAGAGGCGAACCCAGTTCTCTTTTTCGTACACTTCTTTCAAAAAAGCACCACATGCCATGTGATGCTGAACTGACCTATTTAACACAGTAGACCATTTGCATGACTTGGTTGTAAATATGTCAGTCAATTTCACATTGTTTATCAGCATCACTCCTCTGGCGTCCTGCAGAGGTAATTGGCTTATTAGCAGCCTTTTGAAAAGCCCAGCAAGTGTGTCTCCTGAGAACAGTCACATGACCAGTTCCCATAGCATTCTGAGCTGTGCTCCTCACTGCCTCAGGTACATGTACAGTATCTCACAAAAGTGAGTACACTCCTCACATTTTTGTAAATATTTTATTATATCTTTTCAAGGGACAACGCTAAAGATATGAAACTCTGATAGAATGTAA
>JBBPDH010000136.1:13204894-13219677 GCA_037974565.1 Clupeocharax schoutedeni
AGGCTCTTATCCCTTTAAATGGGGAGACTAAAAGCCATTAACATTTTAAAATGTCACACATGGAAAGAAAAAAATAATAAATTAGACATATTTTTCCCCCTGGTCATTACCAATAATTATTTATAAATGCATAAATGCCCTATTTGTAGATAACAGTATGTGGTATATTATGCCACATTGTAATAGAACATTGCCATATAATCAGATAGTGGGGTAAATATATTATATGCATGTAAAAGTATGTCATGTAGTAATGAAAGCATACTTGTACATCATTTGGCAGATGCTTTCAACTAAAGGATGAAATCTTGCCCAAGGACTCTTATTGGTGTAGTGTGCTGTATTACACAGAATAGGAATCAAATCCCAGTCTTCTGCTTGGAAGGCAGTGGTGTAATCCATTACACTACACCGACTACTTAGCATTGTGTAAAGCATACCAAACACCAAAACCATCACATACTCAAATCCTCTGCCTTTCCAGTTTATTACGATGAGAACAAACCCAGATGCAGCCACTCAGAATCGGCGGCTGAAGTTCACCCAGAATCAGAAGAAGGATGATTCGAAGACCTCCACCTCCGTGACCAGCGTTAACCAGACCAACACGTCCCGTCTGGACACCCTGCAGACGGACAACCACAGCCTCCGCATGAGGATTACAGAGGTATGTGAATATGTGACCTACAAAACATATCCATCACCCTACATGTGTTCTTCTACCCTGGAGTTAAAGTTCTGCTTTTAAAGCCTTTAAAGTGATTCTGAAATGCACACATGTTTATTTAGTTGGATAAGGAGTTGGAGGAAGTGACCATGCAGCTTCAGGACACCCCGGAGAAGACGCCCTATATCAAGCAGAACCACTACCAGGATGTCAACAACATCCTGAGCATACGCAACTTCACTGACGGGAAAGGTGTGTGGAACTCATTTCACCTTGTGCTACTCTTCTGTCTGTCACTGATGCTTTGATCACACGGTGTGACTTGCGTCACTGTGAGACGTGTTTCTTTAGTTAGTGAAAGAGAGAAGTCTGTGATGCCTGTGTTGTCAGGTGCAGCACAAATAAAGCACCTCCAGCACAACGAACTTCTCTGTTACCAAAGTTTCAGCCTCTGTCGGTTTGTGTTTTTGTTTTTCCTTCTAAAGCCGCTCTTAAAAATAAAGGTGCCAAAAAGGGCTCTTTGAAGTGAGGTCAGAGAAGAACCTGAAGTTATATTCCAGTTCAAAGAATCTCGCAGAAAAGTAGATCTAAGCTAAGAGCCTTTATTGTGAAGAGTATCTCATAAAGTCAATTTAACTGCTTTATCTGCAGCCGTTCAGTTATTAATCTTGAGAATTCTCAGTCTATAGGACAAATTTACTCAGTAAGTAATGTAAAATCGGTATGTAAGTTAAGGAATTCAGATGTAGGCCAGCACACAGGGCATTGCAGTTTAAAGAATGAAAAGGTGAATCGTTTATGCATTATTTTTCACCCTGTGTGATTGTGTGCTTCATTTGTTTGCTGTAGATGGTGAGAAGTCTGTTCTGAAAAATCACCTGGAGCAGAAACCCCAAGCACAATGGGGATCTATGGACCCTTCTAGAATAAACAGAGGGCCTCTAGAGGACATCAACTCACCAGAACAGTGAGTGTTTTGGTTGGCTCATTCACGTACATGCAGGGTTATACTCCAGCATAATAAGTGTCTTTAGTCATGTTTCTCCATTTGATCAGAGAGGGATGAAGGGTTTTTATGAGGAGATTAACCTAGAGAATGAAGGAGTGAGAGGAGAGAGAGAGAGATACAAAGAAAAAGAGGTTACATAACCAATGATTTACAGCAGGCAATGGAGGCAGTGAGGCCTGAAAATAGACAGGAGAACAGGAGAGGAATACTAGAGCTATTCCCAGTGCCCATGAATGCTTGATCACACGGGGGAGGGAGCGTGCAATGTGCTCACCTTTTCATCAACATGCCATGCACACTCCCCCCGTACTTACACATTCACATTATTCTCACGGGTCTGTGCTTACAAAGATACCTTCTGGTGTTCTATATCCCGCTCCATCCGTAACACACAAAAGCCATATTTTAACTTAAATGCAGACATACTGACATTAAATCTCGTCACAGCTCATGGATCAAAGTAGCTAAATCTCACAAAATTCCTAACTCTGAGGATATGTGTCAGAATTTAAGGTCACCTGTCATCTGTGCTGTGGCAATCAGATGTTTCCTTGGCAATTTTGCCTTAACTAGGGCATCATTTACTGAGATCACAAGAGGACACAAAAGTTAACTCTCAAAAATGTGTGCTGAAGTTGGGTTCTGCTTTTCAACTGTGAACTAGACCTTGGTGGTACTAGGTTTAGCTAGTTTGTGAGATCTGGCCCCAACTGTGTCTCTAAAATCTAACAAATTAAAATTTAGCTCACTGGCTGCAAGCCTAGGCACGAAGTAACATGCTCTGATTAGTCGTTTGTCATTTTGATACTGCTCTACCAAAATAAAGACCTTAGAGTGTGACGCACATGTGTAGACTGTGCTAATGTAGTTCACAGTACCAGACTCCTACCTCAACAGCACTTCATTGTAAAAGTAATTACTAGATTATATTGATACGTTTGATGAGATATTAATATTACAATTGTGTCAGGTAATAATTTGTACAGTAAAAGAAAAGTGACAGAGCTTCCAGGTGAAGCAAACACATTTGAACTTAAATAAAAGTAAAAATATATTAAAAAGTTGTACCAAGCTAATAACATATCAAAGATATCGCTTTTTCAAAGAAGTCTTCCTAATATGAATTTATCTAAAAGTGAGACTGGAGTCACAATGTTCCAGAAGGTCTCTAATATAAACCTATTGATTCATTCCTTCTAATATATCACACGTTCCTATCGGAATGCTTAGACTGCTGGCCATGAGGGAAAAACTGCTGCATTACAATAAGAGCCCATCTCTCTTCTAAACATTAGCATAATCTCTCTTGACCAGTGGGAAACAAAAAAAAAAAAGCAGAACAGGGGGGAACAACATAGAGCAAAGAGAAACACAGACAGAGGCACTAATCTATTTCTGGTGCACTGGCATTAACTGAACAGTGAGTTATAAAAGTCTGTATAAATAATGGATTGTCAAAAAACTCTCAAGACTTCTTAATCGTCCCATGAAAATGTCGCTGTAGTTTCAGTAAAATAGAGCACTGTTAAATAGTGAAGGATAAATTGCCAATCAGACAGACTTGATTTGGTCTGCAGAGGCAAATGCGCCCTACTTTCTACCACCCTGCCAAGTTTTCTCATAATTCTCAACAAAAAAAGTGATTGTTATATGAAATGCATCAATAGAGGGGCATACTCACACAGACCATCAGGCCGTATCTCCTACACTGTGGGAGTGTAAACACCTAATTCAACTGAATGCATTATAGAAATGTCAATCTAAAAGTCCACCACAAGAAATGTGTGTTAGTTCTCTTATGTAACTGGCATTTAGATTACATAATTGGCTTGAAAGCGTGTCACTCTCTTGGGGTGCAGGGTGAAGACTGACACTAGGTGCAGGCGTGAAATGTACTTTATGTCAGGGGATGTGGAAAGCCAGCAGCATTGTGGATTAGGGGGCTGTGCAGCAGAGGGCTGCTTATGCCTGCTCACAGTGTGTGCGCGCGTGTGTGTGTTGTGATGTCTATGTGTGTGCAAAGAGCTTACTTATGAGCACGGTCACGTATTTTACAGAACATTGCTGCTGCTTGAGCTTTAAAAACTGTAATTTGTCACCCTTCTATACAACCATAGGCTCACATTTATGTAAATATAAGTGAACATGGAGTGTTATGATTCAGTACATAGAAAGGAATGATGAAAAAATCTACTTAAACTTTCTTTGAAGTACTTTGATTGAATAAGAGCAGGAGTTTAGTCATCTGAAAGTTTTTGCAGTAACCTTATTACCCACATAATGAATTCTCTCATTTTCATTAGTGACTGGTCCCAGACCACAAATAAGAAGAGATATTTCTACTTTAGCTTTTACATTGGTGGCAATGGTGGCAGTTTTGGTTTTGTCCTAACAGCATAAACTACATGCCATTAAGAAACATGTGTTGTATATCAATTAAATGAACCAAAGTACATAGAAAACTAGGCTTGAAGAAAGGCACTTTTTACAATTGACCCAACTTTCAGTTAATGTTGGTACAAGTTAGTTTTTGTATATGGCTAATCATTTACTGTAGTTTTCATAACATTACAAAGACAAGCAAATCATTAGTCAAATTCATCTATCTGATCATTAATAGTCAAGCGACATTTTGTGACCGTCAAAACAACTGCTGGTGCTGTTTTCACTGTGCTGTGAACATTCGTCCATTTGTAAAGATAACATGCCACATGGTTTGAGGTTTCTGTGCACTTCACAAGATGCTAATTGGTTAAAAGCTCCCACCTCGTATTAGCAACATTAGCTTGACATTGCTCCAGTGTGAAAGAAACCAAATATGCTCTCACTGATCAAAACTGTGTAGCAGTTGTTTATCAAAAACAAACTGCATATCTGTCTCCTTTTTTGTTTCTGAACCTCAAATGGCTCCCTGCCTATATAGTAGGCTAAGTTTTGAAATTCTGGCTGCTACTCTCAAACAGTGAACATTATCTCTAGTTTGGGATTGTGCCGAAGTCTTAAATGGCTATTTGTTAAACATATGCAGTACTTTGTTGCAGGGGCTGGAATTTTAATTCCTTTATAGTGCACTACCATCTGGAATAGAGAGCCATTTGAGACGCAGCCTGTGATGCTTTTAGTGTTGTATTGTGTTTTCACTGACTCTGATTTCCTTCATCCTCTGATACCTGTGTGCTCTTTGTCCACAGCATACAGCGCAGGCTGTCCTTGCAGCTGCCCATTCTGCACCATGCCTATTTACCCTCCATAGGGGGGGTGGATGCCAGCTGCAGCCCCACCAGCAGCCCAGCCTCCAGTCCCCGCCACAGACAGCACATGCCCCCCTCCTACAGGGTTATGGTGTCCGGCCTGTGAGTGTTGCCCCAGCCACACACTCCGAGGAAGAGAGTCTCTGTTTTATATTCAACAGACTGAGCCACGTCAGCAGTTAACGGAAGTGTGTGAGTGACACGGGGGGTCCGACTCTTCATACATCCATGACCCCCCCCTCCCACCCCACCCCCCATCCACGTCTATGGTCTATGTCAGAGCAGAACTGAGATCCTCCAGGCTGTGAGGGGGGGGCGACTGGACGTCCTCACACACCCACAGTGCCCACCAACACCCACATTTCTCCCCATAATGTCACCCCCCTCAATCCCAAACAAGCAGAGAGAAGCAACAGAGGATGCCAGCTATGCTGTAGCCTTATCTGCTTCAAAGGGGTTTTCTCAAAAACACCCTGTTTTTGTTGTCAAAAAAGTGGACCCACTGTCAGCTTGTCGACTTGTCAGACTTTAGTACTTCGCTGTTGGTATTTCACAGCAGTGGCGATCCAGATGTGACCTAGGACTCATCCTGTTGACCGTGCTAACAGTCATGTAAATACCATCCTCCACATCAAAGCAAGCTCTCAGTACGCTGTGAAATTAATTACGCGGGTCATTGGATTCAGATAAGGCTGGGCACTACAGAAAAGGGCCTCTGAAAAAACTTTAGAAAGTGACTGTTGACAAAACAGAAAAGGCATTAAAGGCTGGTCGGTTCAATCCTACTGGCACTCTTAAGTGTGGAAAAATAAATGGGAGACAATTGTAATTTCTGCTATCCACGGCAAGCAAACATCACACGGCACAAGACGCCATCTCTTTTTTGTGAAGAGAAATACACTGCTGAGTCGTCACAATGCTAGATTTGCACCGTATATTTTCCTAAAAAAAAAAACGCCAATCAGATCTGGGTAACTGTTCATTAAACTGTTAAACTGACTTTTGGATCATAATGGTTGGAGCAGACAGAGGCAAGGGCACTGGTTAGAGCAAGCGAGGCCTTGAGATGTCCTCTCAGACCACCTGAAAGGCCCTATGTAAAATCCCCATGTGTGGTCAGGTGAGGTATGAGATATATAGGGCGATCAAGAGGGCCAGTCTTCCATTTCAGCTGAGTGTGTGGGCCTTCTCTCATAGAGATTGTAGTCAAAAACAAAGGTTGGTTGATAAATCCCACCTGTGAGCCCTGAGCTTCTGCCCGTGGCAGTGAACCGAATTTGGCGTGCAATCCCAGACATCTCTCGGCCTAAAGGCCTGAAAGCTCTGAACAGGGGTGAAGGACGCGATAATACTCATCAAAAGCAAAAAAGTGGAACGCTCACTTGTTAAAGCAGAGTGGTCCACACTAATGGAAAGAAGAAAATCATTACAATGGGGGAAACTAAAAGAAGTTAGTGATTCACAGCACAATAATAGAGTTGTCTTACTTTACAAATAGGACACAAGAGCAGAACCTCACGATGGCCCTGCAGCGCGGTTAGTCTTTTCTGCTCCTGCCGCAGGTTTTGCTCATGGAAGACGAATCGTCTTGCGATTCTTGCTGTAGCTTGAGCCCGAAAGAGGCTTGGATGGAGAGCGTGCTTTCGGCCGCACGTCATATGCTCACACACTGAGGACTAAATCACAGGCCCAAGGCACAGGAGGAGTTCCACTCCCCTTCCCAAGTGGCACTGGAAATATATCACCTGGCACTTAGCAACAGTGAACATACCTCATAGTTGCTATAGAAATGTAACTCTGTGCTGTGAACTTTGCACAAATGTCTCACAGTAAGGAGCATAGGCATATAGCTGTTGTCATACTATTTTTTTCGTAATCCGACATCAAGACAACAAAGGAATTGTATTTCAAATGCAAAACATTGGAACAAACTAAGTATCATCCCTCGCAAAAACAACATTTCCTTTCTGCTGATATCTCACCGTTGGTGTCTTTTTTCAAGTTTTTGTTGCGTTCGTCAAATGCCATGCCCGTGGTCTTGTACTTGGAGCCTGAAGGACACATTGTAGAATTTCATAAGGCGAAGAACTACCACTGTAACTATTTGATAGAGGAAAATGCATCATGATTATTATTTCACAGCTTTGGTCTAATTGCATTTTGCTGAACAGGGGTAAAAAAAACTTGGTGTTTTTTTTTTTTCTTTTTCTTTTTTCTTCACTGCAAGCTAATATTCAAGAGGCCTGTATAGCTGTTAGTGCTAGTGCACCTCACCTTCAGTGGAAAAAGTGGAAAAAACCTTTAAAAACAGAGCAGAGTCAAGCAAAAACTGCACAATGCCACGGCACCTCGGCCTCTGTCTCAGAATGGTGGCCCTGATGTAAAGGAAAGATGTTTTTTGTCCTTGCTAGTGTTATTTTTCACATCAGCTCTCCAGATCAGTTTTTTCTTCATTTTTTCTGTTCTAAAGACATATAAAGTGAACAACAGTTTTATGTGAAGTTCCGAAATTTCAGCTGTCATTACAAACTACACTCTTACTTTTCAATCAGTAGCTATGTTTCCATCCAATTTTGTCCAGTGCTCCAAAAGGTTTGTTGAATTCACTGTATAAAAATGATATAAAATTATATTTTATGCTTCTGTGAACCAGTGTTTGTCAGTACAAGAAATGAATTCAGGCTTTTTAAATAGAAAGATAGCTCTACATGGAAGAGAAACAAGATGTTTCGCCCAAAAAATAAAAGCTAAAAATGAAATATATCAGTAGGTAATGGGGAAGTGTGTAAAGCCCTACACTGTGACACACAAAATTAAAAGTCCAACTTTTATGCAACAAGTTATTTGCAGGAAACAACGCATTTTAATTGATAAGAAGTCAGTGTGCTGGGAATAAATCTAAGAGACAAGCTGCACAAAAAAAACCTTTTTTTTTTTTTTTTTTTACAATTTTTTATTTTACAAAGGATTGTTGGAAATATAGCTACTGTCACATAGTTGTGTTCCATTGTTTGTTATTTGCGTACAGGTAAATTCATACGTTGCACTGGGAAAATATTCCCACTATAGTATTGTCATCCTGCAGTGGCATGCACACAAAATTGGGTGCACAGTGCCTGGATGTCATATAGCTTCTGAAAGTAATACTGAGGACGTCTTCATGAGTGGGAATAACATGTTGGGAATCTTATTCTAGACACGTGCTCTGACACTTACAGACTGATGTAATGAAGAGTGGTCATGAAAAAGTTAAAATCAGGGGAGTTTCAAAACAATCAACAAAGTTTGCCCAACCTTTTGTAGATCCATTTCCCTCGTCTAAAAGAAATGTGCAGGTCTGGTGAAGTTTAGTGGTTGTAAAAGGGCTGAACATTGAGTCATTGCCTTGGTTTTATGGGCTAAACCTCTGGAGTTAAGCATGTTCAGCTGCTGTGCTGAGATTTGAACTGTGACCCAGCAGCCTGGAAAAAAGGAAACATCCCCAATTAGAAACAACGCATGCTGTTCGCATCTAAATTTGAGTTTTGTTATAGTCACAGCAAGGGGTTCTGACGACAAAGACAAATTCTCTGAACGCAAGGGTTTTCTATTTCGAGACGCGCTGAAGTGTCTCAAGCACTTTTTTTTTTTTTTTTTTTGTAGGTGATAAAATAGCTTTTGTTTTGTAATTGGAGACAAGTCTCAGCGAATACTCAGTAACAAATGATCTCACCTCTACCACAAATCTCATTACTTCATTATACTGAATTGGACATGATTATTATTGATTGGCACAAATATAATTAAGCCCTGTAGTCCTGATTCAGCGAAGATTCCGTATTCAACCATTTCACTCATTTGAGTCAGATTAGTTTGCATAGGCCATTTAAACCGTACCTTGAGTATAATTTATATTAAATTCGTTTAAAATGTTGTTTTGCATTCATTTTATTCATGAAAACCTGTGTTGCAGAACACAGCTTGAACCCAGGCGAATGAAAATCATGAAAATCAATCAAGGTTGATGATCATGCTTTTAACACACTAACACAAGATGTAATAACACATTACATATTGGGTTATGATTAGCGAAAGAGGCTGGAATTAGTCTAGAACCGATTTTCGAACACATTTCTGTCACTTAAATACATGGAATACTATGCATACATTGTAGAATTGTTCCTTACTAAATTCTTACAAATGCACAACATTCATGAAAGTGGCAATAATTAGCTCCAACAGGACATCCATACTGATATTCTGAAGACAGGTCACACTTCAGTGGAGTTATCACAAAAACACAGACGATATTACACTACTTGAGGTCAGAACTCAGAAACAGTGGAACTGGTATTGCACACGCTGAACATTCCTGCACTGTATAATTAGGAACAAAGCTACTTAAGATACAGCACACCGTTCCTATCCAAACAATTCGAGCCAAACATCTCTTCCGTTTAATGAACCGACCGCGCACGTTTGCATACCCTCTGAAACGAATACGAAACAACATTCCATGCTGACCGCAAACTCGAAGTCAATATGGCAACCGCAAACACTGATGAGTTTGTCAGTGCAGCGAGAAGAACTGTGAACTTCTGACAGACTTCTGCTCAGTTCTCTGGGGAAATCAGTGAGCAACCAAACAAGCAGGTTACTCCTTGGTTTTATTTTGGGAGTGTTAAGTAATTTTAATCTCAGTCACCAAGTGTGAACGTGTTTGTATGTATGTGTGTTTGAGTGTGTATTGATCGAACACATGGTTTACCCATTGACACTGAGGTTCAAAAAAGTGCAGCATGGGACCTGATTTGTGGAGTGTCTTCTTGTTACTGGCAATAAACTCTGGAACCAAGTTTAATAGCTGAAACCTTGGTCACTTTATCATGTTACCTACAAAACTTTTAACACAGGACAACAGTTATTGGGGCAAACAGATTCACCTTTTGCAAAACGTAAGCCTGGACTATCAAAGGCTTTTTTCGGGAGTTAACTAGTGCGTGTTTAGGACAATGTGAAACAATAAGAGGGCCTCCTCAACACCCCAAAAGAACGAAGGACTATTTCTAATGTATATAATGTACACAACACATTTTTCTGTAGAGGTATTAATCTATGATAGTTGGGGGGACGTTACAAATGACAAAAAAAAAATTACAGAATGTTGACGATGAGTGTGTATGTCTGTTTGCCACTCTGTGAAAACGTGCCGTCTTCAAGTTTACACATCGCTATTCGAAACTATTTATTCTGTGCTGGAAGACTTCTCTTTTTTTCACTTCACAGACTATAGGTGCCCATCAAGATCAAAGAGATCCACAATTTTTATCTTTTTTTTGTTTTGTTTGGTTTTTTTTTTCTTTTTATATCCAGTACTTTTGCCAGTGCTCTGTGCTCCACGACTGTCCTGATCAGTGTGTTTGTTCTAGCACACACACACCCAGGAGCTGTTGAAAAATCAAAGTGGATGTGCTCATTTCATATTCTTGTACCCTTAAACTGCATGGAAGTCATAACATTTTTAATAAATTATTGCAAAAAATGTTTTTATTAATAAAATAATCAAAATTAACTGCTGTCTCTTCTCATGACTTTATTGGCATTTTTTATATAGACCAGTAATGCTCAAAACAAAACAACTGCAAGCAAAGCAAATTCCCTCTCACACTTACACACACACACACTCTCACACACACACACAGCGAGATGGGGAGGATGAATCTGTAATGACCCTCTCTGTATATTGAGGGTGATAAATAATTGAGGGAGTGAGGGCCCCATGGAAAACAGGATGCGAGGAGAATGAGTGCAGAGCCTTCATGTCAGAGTCAGTCTGCCTGCTCCATCAAGCTCTCAAATATTTAGCATGTCAGCTTCAGACAGGGGCTCGGAGCCCTAAGCCTTGTGCGCTACAGCACATCAGCTCCTGGCCCGAGCTGGAAAGTCTTACTCTGGATAATGGGAATAACAAAGAAAAAATGACCATTTTCCTCTTCTGGATGACTTTCTTTTTATTTTTCAGAAACTTACCATCACTTAAATCTGATATTAGCAACTGGAAACATATAAAAACTATTTTGTAGGGTGTGGGAACAAGATAACTGTCATGATTTATTTATACTGGCCACTTTATTCGATTCATTATTCTATTTTTTAGTTATTACACTATTTCAGTATTTATTCTGGCTTACTTTTCAGTGAAATCTGTAATTGTGCACTCTTGAATGGTAATTAGGTCCAGGCCAAAACTAAGACAGCGGAACAAAATAAGTAACTGTTAGGCAAGAATATGAGATAATTAAGTCATGGCCAAAAAAATACATATGCACAGACCTACCTCTCGTCATTTATGTGACTGCAATGTGGATATACGGCTTCTGGAGCTCAGCGGAGATCACCAGCTTAGGTCATGACCATCAGCCTTTGAAGCCGAGAGCCTGCGGTCAGGAACCCAGAGCATATTTAACACTTCCATCCTTCCTACCTTGAGGAAAAAGACGAAGGCAGAGCTTTTTGTGAATTACATATACATATTAAAGATAGAGGAAATTAGTGAGACGTAACACTTATTTTGCTATAAAGGATGGATTTATTACAATACATTTTTTTCTCTTTACATAAAACATTAAATAGTACACTATCCCTTTAGAACCTGACATGGAAGGCATCATCTGTCCTGCCTTCACCAAAATGCATGAGTAGAGTTCTGAGACACTGTGCTTAAACTTTAGCACAGGATCAGTCAGTGAATACACTGTGGATGGCTAGAAGTGTAAGCAGTTCAGTGCTGGACAGCGTCTGTCAGGGTGGAAGGGCTGGTGGCACCACTGGGGGCTGCGGGTGTCAGGCTGCTAAAGAGTCAGTGTGTTGACGTTGAAGATTTTGACGGCGTGGTCAGCTCCGGCACTGGCTAGCTGGACCAAGACGTGGTTGCTGCACTTGCTCCGGCTTTCACTTTCATCCCGCTGGCCAGCCTGGCCAGGCCTAGGCCTCCAGCACAGTCTCTTTACCACCAGAGTGTGACTCTGACTGTAGGAGGAGGGCAGTCAAGGAAAGTTACCGACGAGGGAAAGCTGTGTGATTTAATACACACAGCTTTGGCTATTCAGACAAGTCTCTCTGCTGTCACTCTCTCTCTCTACCCTCCCTTACTCTCCTTCTGCCATCCTCTCATTTTGGTCTTGTCTCTTTCACTTAAAGGCCGTTCCTGACTTCCCTTCTGTTCTGCTTGCTCTCAGTTAACCTCTTTAAGGGGCACTCCGGCAGAGGACAAGAGCACCTGCAAACTGACTTCTAATCTGTACCCCAAACCCACAATTCAGCTCCTCACTCTCATAGCTTCATATAATATTTGTCTTGTGGTATTTTTAAATTATTAATAGTAATGAGAAGCCCCCAGGAGCTTCTATATGTATGTCCACAAAAAAAACGGCAATGCTTCTTTTATGAAAGCTAAAAGCATACATTGTAATGCGTATATTTCAAACTGCAAAAGAAAACTACATAGAATGTCTTTTTCAAATGTCATGTTCGATCTGTAATGCACCAGCATTAGCTTAGCAGAGACATTATGAGAAATTCCCCAGTGGCGCTATTAGAAAAGAACATCATATTACTGCAATCATTACTTTTGTTTTTAACCAGGTTTTGAGATTTACAGCCCAAACGAAGACATGGCTCTTGTGGTATTTACTAAACAATAAATTGTAACATCAATAACTGAACAATAAGTTCTGTTTAAGGGGTTAATTTTGCAAACATACACACAGCCATTTAGATCATGCATCACCGGCACCTTAAACATAAAAAGACACTTTATTTTACTCGCGTTCAAACGACATTTAGGCAAGAAAAACTCTCATTAGCTTCAGCTGCAGGTTTATAATTAACAAACTGGAGTGGAGTGTGAAAGCTGTGTAGTGTAACCAGTGTTTTAGAGGCAATTCCCAGCAGGGAGAGTGTGAGAGGCGGCTAAGGGCTATCAGGCTTCTCTGTGGTGCCTCATACGCCCTGCTTCCGAATCAACATGGAACCTGCCTGCAGGAACCGCACACTCAGCCTGGTGCCTCTGCTACTGCAGCGTGGGCCACAACACAACCCCTAGCAGCCTTTTACTGTCAACTACAGCCACCTCCACCAACTCCCTGGAGTATATGTGACTGCTTGGTGGAGCGTAGAACCTTGTGTGAAGAAAGGAGGGAGACACAGCAAGTGTAACCCCAGGGGGCAACGCAATATTTTAGAAGATAGCTGAAAGATGCAGTAGCTTTAGTTTGTTGTTAGAGCTTGTACTGGATTTAAATTACAGCTCACAGGTGCAGCGGCCTGAACCTCTACAAGCCCGTTTAACCCCCCTGAGGAACAGAGTTATTAGATCAGACAGACCCAGACCTGTTATCAGATCAGACAAAAGCACATATAATCAGATCAAAGAGGTTTTGTGAAAAGTGCTAGTGGCCTGGGACCTTGTGGCCTTGGCCTTTTAGCATGACTGATTCCAAAGAATGAACAGGCTGCAGCTCTGAGCCCAAGGCAGCAGAAAGGATACGAGGCATCGGTTTCAGCGCACTTGCTCCAGTCTGACCCAGAGAACAGGTCGTCCACCGGTCTCCATTTATATAGAACGATCTTTCCACTCTCCAGACCCACCGCCAAGAGGTAGCTACACAAAGAAAATGAAATAATAAATAAACTCACATGAGAAAAACAACACTAAATGAATAGAAGACAGCGACATTTCATTGTGCAAAATTAATCAAGATCTTTAACTTGTGTTCATAAATTTAAATAAGTAACCATCAGTTGTTTTTTTTTTTAAAAAGCTGTAAAAGATTGATCTATGTTTGCACTGTTGATAAACATTTAACGCAGATCATTAATCCAAATCATCCAAACATGTATAATGGTGCAGACAGCTGTTTGGGAAAAAAGTTTTTGATGTACATGATTATAAAAAAATCCCAGACAGCAGACTTAAAAGACTCCAACAGAATTCCACTGAAAATAATACATGGCTCTCTTAATGAATTATGGGTAATGTAGATTTGTACCTTTGGTCAGAGAGGAGAAAGGGGCAGACAGCCACAGCAGTGGCTGAATCCCCCACATCAAGAACAGAGGAGCAGGGACCAACATCTGTGCTGTTGTTCTCACCAACACGAGTGGCAGAGCCATGGTGACCCCACATTATTACCTATCAGCACAAGCAGGCAGGCAAATTACACGAGTTATCAAGATATAGACCTGTACGGTGCAGCTCTACAAAACTGTAAATCACCTTCTTATCCCGACTTGACGTCACAAAGTATTTATTGTCGGGGCTCCAGTCACATGACCAAATGATGCGTGTGTGCACAGCTGAGTCCTTCGTGCTGCGCGTGTAGAGGGAAAAACAGGGCTCTGAAACAGTAGAATAACAAATGCGCTGATTTCTAATGTGGTAGTCATTTACAGAAGCACTTTTTTTGCAGTATTGAAAGGAATATACTATGGTTTTATCAATATCCTTCTTGCTTTTAATGTCCTCCTTTCTTTTCTGTTAACAGCAGATACATAATACAACCACTAGATCTTTTTATGGTGTGGAACATTTGTATTAGCGATGCACCGAAAGAATTTTTTTGGACCGAAACCGGAAACTGAAAATGGGGAAACACTTGGCCGAAAACCGAAACCGAAAGCCGAAAAAAATATATATGTTTATTAAATTATTAAAAGAATCTTTTACAAAACTATAAACATGCTTATTTATCATTCAAACAATGCACGATATAATATATAATTTGAAATTTATAAATTGACCCCACTCATGAATAGCCTAAAAGATAGCTGAAATATTATACAATTAAATATCTTCTCTCATAAAACAAGTATCCAA
>JBBPDH010000136.1:13228749-13246237 GCA_037974565.1 Clupeocharax schoutedeni
CACACACACACACATACACACACATACACACACACACACACACACATACACACACACACACACACACACACACACACCCCAACTTAGTCAGCAAACCCTTAACTCCAACAAGCCCCTACACTAACCTCAAACATATCAACACATTTTATTTTCACTTCACTTAGCCATATTTGTTCTTTGTTCAATGTTTCTCTGACAGTAAAGTATTTAAATCAGCCTGGCATTATAAGAGCTGATGAATGAATTTTAGGACTAACCTGCTGGCCCTGATCTCTGTGCCAGAGGTGCAGCGCTCCATGGAAAGCATGAGCCAGAATCTTCGAGCCATCGGGACTCATCTGACAGCCAAAGAAGCCTAGTGTGTTTCCTCCTACCTCCCCAACACGCACCTGGAGACAAGGCCAAGTGGTGATTTTTAAAGGTCACCCAGTGAAGAGTGCAGATATGCAGGTAGACTCAAACATCATTCTTTACTATCATCCAGGCTGCCACTCTGTTACTAACAGCTAGATTGCAAGCCCTTCAGAGACCACTTTCCTAGAGTGGCTGGAAAGTCGATAAACAGTAAAATCTTTCAGGTCTATATCATTTCAAGTAGGTGTCTTACCAGCACGTTCAGAGCGGTGAGGGGGTGAAAAACAGGCTTGCAGTAAAACTCCATCATAGAAAAAAAATCATACCAAGATTCTCCGAAGCTACTCTTATCAACTAACAATTAAAGAAGCAGGGTACCACTTGGCATCATGCTTTGTTTGACAGTAAACGGCAGAGAGTGAAGGAGTCACAGCTAATGCGTCAGTCTCGCTGCCCCTCATGAATCTGCTGGTCCCAGAGACCACCAATTACTGGCCTTGAATCCTGGCCAATGGGAGCTGAAGTCTGCAGCTGTGCTCCATCTTAGTTTAGCCATCTATTATTAAGTAACATTACAAAGTGCACAGGCAGGACCCCAAATAAATCAAACAGACAGACCAAAGTAGAAATTATGCAAAGCAGAGGCTATTAAGGGGGAGACAAAAAGAAAAAAGAAAAAGAAAAATGTTCAAATACGTCCTGAACGCAGTCACGGAGCACAATGTCACATTAAAACAAATGGAGGCCTCAAAACTAGTAAAACTATAGAGGAAATAGCTTTGCTTAGATGTAGGGGGAATTAGAGTATAGGCTAAACCCCCTTGACCTGACAAGCCTATGAATACCAAAGTGCTGTATTCATTTTCCTGGCAAATTGTAAAACAAAAAGAGCAGTGTGCCCTCTGTCTGGCCCGTGTCTAACATGCTTAATACCGCTTGAGTGTCTCACATTAATGGAGGAAGCCAGTCGTGTTGCGAAGCAGGCACGAACATCATATAAAACAAGGTAATTAGTCATGATTATGCCATCAGGGCTAACCTGGCTCTGCATGTATTTATGGCAGTGTACAAGCAAGGACTAATGCAGACTGATTAAGATCATTTGCATCCACCAACAATTCCAGACACAAAAGATGGAAGGAGGGGAAAAAAGGCTTGTATATGTACAAGTTACATAATCAAATTAGATCCTTCCAAGATGATGTTTCTGGGTGTTCTTTTGAGCCACCTGCGACGGTTCCGAGGAGGATCAATCTGCAGGCTCTCCAAATGACCTTGGGGAGGTGACAGGACAATAATGCAGCCCTGGAAAAGCCACAGAGACCGTTCTCGTGGTCACAGTAACAAATGATGACCTTCCATTGGTATGCTGAGCGTAGAGGGTATGGAAACAGAAAAGTTGTGAATTCTAAGGGACATGACAGCACTGCACATGTAGTGAGTATTTGCTGAGCATGTCTGGACCACTTCAACTAGTCACAAAGATTATGGAATCACACTAGGAGAGCCGAGGACGTGACTCAACTTTGAGATGATTATTTCCTCACAGACATATAAGCTCTCATGCAGTATCTGCAGTGGGCGTTCTGGCGCTCTTTAGCACCAGCACAGACTCAAGCAGCATGCCCTTCACAGGCCCATCTTGCTGAGAGACATGGCGGAACTAATGACGACGATAAAGTGTGCCTTTCACTTTGAGTGGCACGGACCTCTGCGAGCCATTGTGGAGAGAGCAACGCAACATTAACCAGATTGATTTTGAATTCCGTCCACATTGCTGCTCGTATATCATGCCAAGCTCCTGCAAGCAAAATGTGTAATCAGCCTTGTTTATGGAGGGAACACCAGTATGGATCTCTGGCCCAATATACATGTCCAAACACTCCAGCAGCATGTTTGAAACTTGGGGAGACATCCGTCAGTTTGGAAAGGAGGCAGTAAGAACAGATAGTGTAATGAAGGTAACTGGAACAGATTTTAATTTAATATTGCCAGGCATCTGCACAGCTTCACATTTTGGGGAAAAATATCCAACTGTGATTTTGATTGTGACTGTGTATTTTCTATTAAGGTCACCTCTATAAACATCCTGTCATTATTTTTCCTCCATTTTGAGTAAAACAGGGAAATGTTCAAGAGGAGAAAATCCACATTTGTAATCTCTTTCAGCACTTTTGAGTTGGTTTGACAGTTGATAGCACTAGTTTTGCAAAATTGTGATGTAATATTACATCTGCACACTGATATGTTTTATGCAAGCAGACACATGCTGGTCATTTTGGGCCCCAAAGACCAGGAAGTGTCATTTTCTCGGCTTTAGTTTGAACCCTGCATTGCACAATGCAATGTGACACACCACTAGTTAGCTGTTGTTGTGTTGTCCTGTACTTGTTTGGTTGTTATAACTCATACCCAAGCAGTTGAAAAATCATGCTACATCCTGCCATTTCCCACCACAACACTGTTGATAAAGAATATCATTTTTAATTACATTTTAATTTTAAATTAAGTGTAAGTGTAAAATGTCCATTTGTCACACACCAACACACCACAGCACAGCACACAGTGGGAACAGTCCAAAATTCTGATCATAGGGGTAGATTCCCAACAACCAGGTCACCAGCTGCCCCAGTTTTTATAATGCAATTATTAAAACTGCAGCTCTTGCAATCTTGCCCCCTTTCAAAGTTACAATTTTCAAATTGTAAGCGATTTATCTTTCAGCCATAGCCGCAACAGTTCTTTAATTCAATGTGCAAGAGCCACAGGTGATCATCTAGACTTGTCTGATTCACTTCTGCCTTATTGAAGAGCTGGAGCTCTTTACCAGCTGCTTGTCACCTCTCTACATCAATTCATCAAAGATAATAAAGCATTAGCATGCGGCTCAGGACTGAAAAGACCCCGCTATGGTCTCGTCACCCTACACCAAAGCCCAAACTGTCAGTGTGACTTATTAGCAGGGCGTACTTTACCCAGCAGTCCGTCTGGTCGCCCCACTGCTAGCCAGCTCTCCACTAAACGAACCAATTAGCCTAATCATTATGGAGGAGGCTCTCCTTTTAAAATGTGTTAATTAGCCACACTGATACTGGTCATTTACCGCTTAGTGACATTCTCACAGACCTTCTAGCACAACAGTGTTGCGCGGCTCTGTTTTAGATTACCTGAATGTGTTTATGAAAACGTCCCTCGAACTAAAACAGTCTAGGCCTTCAATATATTTCCCCTTTCTAAATCGGTCTGTTCTAGTATGACTTTTAGACGCACCGCTTTCACTAATTCTAGCCTTTTGTCAGGAGATATTGTGTAAGAAGGCAGCTATAACATAATCTCAGCTTTTAAACATTCAAAGTTAGTATAAAATGGTAGAAAATGGATGGCTGGAGGGAGGAAGTGAGGAAAAGAGTGTGAGAACAGATGCCTGCTTCCTTTGGCGGTAGGGAACCCGTCAGTTCAAAGGCTACATGTCACGATTGATAAGCCAGTTCATGACCCACTTCATATATTATGCCCTTTACCATGAATAGCAGAAGGTACACCGAATGCATTTCCATGTATGCAGCATGGACTAAGATAAAAATTGAAGGTTTATCACTACAGCAAGCAGTATGAGAAAGGGATCTAAAATTACTCTCATTTCTTTCACAAGTGTTCTAACACGCTACTCAGAGCCCATCACTTTTAATTGGATGAGCTCAGGTACGATGACGCACGTGAGCCAGCTGCAACTCACACTGAGGCCCCACGTGTCAGGGACAGGAACTTCGGTGATGATCTGAGCTCCACAAAGCTGTACCTGCTCGCTGAAAGATCAAAAGCTAGCCGCTCTTATTGATCACCCATGGAGCCATGACTGTTATCTGCTGCTGGGACGCCAATCAAAAAACCTTGTTACGGCTGAAGGGGAAGACGGGTCGGCTTTGAGGCTGACATTGAGCACCAGGAGGTTATCTCAGGCTCCCCTGCTCTGCTGCAGGAAGACGGCTCCCATCACTGTCATCGGCTCGCAGCCAGGTGGAGAAATCCTTGCTCCATGCGAAGCCTGCGTTTTGAGAGGACGAGGAGAGCAAACAGATGTTCTTCGGGTGACAGGGAGGGTGGAGCACAGCGGAGGATCTGGCTTCGGTGCTAGAAAACACTCCTGCCGCCTGCTTCTCCAGCTGCGGACTCGGAAGGGCTTCTCGTCTGGCGGAGAGGAGAGCCAGAGGACGCAGGGAAAGGAGAGACAGCGAACACAGTAACCCCACTGCAGGGTCAGAACCATTCAGTCAGACGGTCTGAAAATGGAGCTACAACAGGGCTCTACACATTCATGTCTTACTAAAACACACTATCAGGGGTTCTAATCTGAAATCAAACCAAATGTCTTTTAAACCCCTTTTAAGACCCCAATAAAGCAAATAAACACTTTCATTAAAATAATAAAATTTTCCCACCTAACACTCACAGCATGTATTAATGCCTATGTTATTCAAACCAACCAGCTGAAAGAACAGGAGCGTGCTTTAGGACTGCACAATCCTTACAGCTCTTTCAGTTTATGTAAGATTATGCTGCTCTGCCCTTTAACACTACAGTAAAAACATCTCATTTGTCTTAATGTGACAAACTGGGCTGTTCTGTTTTAACCTCCATTTTCAAAATAACCATTATACAGTGTATATAAAGTTGACTAATGATCAAATTTGACTGATCTAACTTATATGTGCACAGCTGTACATACTCTAAACTCACAGCTTTTATTGGATTGCTAATATAATCATTTTATGAGGTTGTGAAGATGATAGGATTTCAAATTGCTCCTCTAAGATTCCACACATGCTGCTGTGTCCTGTTCTTATACGTGTTGTCTGCAACAATGGCTGCTGGTAAAGAAGAAAATCTCCACAGTCGTTTCATTTTCATTAATTGTGGGTGTAAATCATTGTGGGATTCTATTAAGAAAAGCTTCTGGTGGTGTGCTGCCCATGGCAAGTCATAGAAAAAAGGGTCCTGATGCAAACATTTACATTTTCAGGCCCTTCATGACTTTATATTTTCTGAATCTACTTATTTTATAAAGGAGTGGGAAAATACATTGATGCATTTTAACCCATCAGTCTGTATATGGCAGATTAATAATGTTAGAATAGATTGAAATGAATTATGTCAATACTATTTTAAAACTCTAAAAAAAAAGCACAATGTACTTCCTATATTTCATTATGGTCTAAATAAAAAATGAAAAAATAAAAAAAGTCAATGCTGCATAGTTACTTTTACTGTTACTGTTACTGTTAACCTATGAATTTCGACCCAAGAGTATCTGGCTGCAGTTCTACAAAGTGTGACGTCACATGTCTATACGCGTTAATTGTGTTAAAAATATTAACGCGTTATTTTTCTCTGTGATTAATTAATCTAATTAACACGTTAACTTCCCAGCCCTAATAAACATATGTGTACATATTCTAACCAACACAAAATATTACGTGGGTTGTAAATATGGTAGTGTAGTTTAGTAACTCTCTTTATTCTGACTCGCTGCAAGGCCACATTCCCCCCTCACTACTAATACAATATATGTACAAAAGTATTGAGAGGTTGTTTTTTTTTTAGGTTTTTGCCTAGTTCAGTACTTCGGTTAAATAGCTGACTGAGATATAAACTGTTTTTCAAGTAAGAAACAGTTGTGGAAGTGCGTCAGCTAAATGCCGTAAATGTAAATGTAAGTTCCCTTACTCCCAGTCAGGGGAATCTTACTGCTTCAGCATACCAAGACATTTTGGACAACGCCATGCATCCAACTTTGTGGACACAGTTTGGGGAAGAACCTTTTCTATTCCAGCATGACTGTGTTCACATAGCATGGTCCATATAGACATGGTTGGATGAGTTCGGTCTGAAAGAATTTGAGTGGTCCACACAGAGCCCTGACCTTAACCCCATCCAACACCTTTGGGATGAACTGGAACGGAAATTGCGAGCCAGGCCTTTTCATCCAACATCAGTGCCTGATATCAAAAATGCTCTACAGAATAAATGGGCACAAATTTACCAAGAAACACTCCAAAATCTTATGGAAAGCCTTCCTAGAAGAGTGCAAGCTGATAAGGCTGCAAAGAGGGGACCCACTCCATATTAAAGTCTATGTACTTCAATGCAAACATTTAAACCCATGTTGGCGTTCCAGTACTGAGATACCCTTCAGCAGGCCAGATGCTGGATAATGTAATTGGAGAACATTATAAGTAGCTTTATGAAGTTTCTCTGCGTTCCTACGTATTTGTGCAAGAGGAAACAGATTAAGGAAGAGGAATATTTCACAACACTCCACAAAATGTTGCTCTGTCTGTTAGTAGTGTCCAGTAACAGTGTTCATCTTTAGTCAGTGTTCACTTAACAGGGTGTACATTTTTTTCTTTTCCACCATGGCCTCCAGGGACTTCCCCCCTCACCCTTGTTCGGCCCTCTGAGATCCGCCTTTCCCCTCTCCCTGCCTACCGGCTTGGCTAAGAGTCAAGTCAGGTTGCTCAGTGTGTGGTTTGTAAATGCTCCTGCCTTTTCCTTTGTGCAGTGCAGTGTCTTGCTCAGCTTTCTCACTTTTAATTGTCTCTCTCTTTCGTTTTCTCACTGTATTTTCTTCTTCAGCTTTAGCACTTTTAGTTGCCCCCCCCTTTTCTCACTGACTGTTTTTCCTCTTCCTCAGCTTTATTACTTGCATTTTTCGATCTCGGTCGTTTTTATTTGCCTTCATCTTTCTCGGTTTTTGTTAGGTTTCTTTTATTTCACTTGTTTTTTTTTATTATTCCATGCTATTTTTTCACAACAGCAATATGTGTTACAGCACTGCACTTGTTTTAGCATTTGTCTGCTGTGTATGACATGTCTGTCACATGCCGATACAGACACAACTTTGTGTGCCGACTATTTCAGGTTTCATTTTGATGAATCAGAGCGCTCCAGCATGAGTCCGGTGTAAATGGGGCCCCCCTCTGATTTGAGTTTTGTCTTAGTGTGGACTTCTGTTTTCTTTTTTCTTTTTTTTATTTGGTGAAATGTGGAACAGAGCTGGTCTTCCGCCTTCACAGCTCTCTCTCTCAAATCCTGGAATGCATTGTTAATGAAGTGCCATGATGTCAGAAGGGATACAAAAGAGAGCAGGGCAGCTATACAAACTCAGGACCAAAATAGAGCTGCTTGTTTAATAACCACTAGGCTGAGAGACCTGGGTCTTTAACATGGTTTTGTTGTGGTGCATTTGTCCCCTTTTTAAATATTGCACCACAGCGACAACGTTGATACAAGTTGTTCTGTGGATTATATATCTGTATGTATTCTATCCTTCAATTGTACTTTTGGTTAATGTCTCTCTTATGATGTGAAGCATGCATTCTAATTAAGATCTACCTCACAATAAAGAAAAGACTCTAATCTGAAAGTTATTTTCAAAAGAGTTTGTTGCATACCATGTATGAGCCATGTAGGTTTGGAGGAGTGTGTGTGTGAGAGACGGCAGTAAGACTTGTTTATAAATCTCGCTCACTCTCAGCTCCACAGAATGCAAATGACCAGTTTTCTCTGGAGCTCAGTAGCAGCAGTGGCTCCACAAGGCTACTATTGTGTGGCCCCACAGCGCAGAGAGCAAGATGGGAGGTGTCTGTGTGTGTGTGTGTGTGTGCGTGCATGCATGTGTGTGTGATGAAAATTGCTACACAGGGAAGGGAAGGGCTACTCGCTCAAAACAAACTCTCCCGACTGTTGGTGGGTTATGTTGAGCCAGCATTTCACACTGTCTGTCTGCACGCATGATGTCTCACTGCTAAGACTGCCTTCTCCACATCAACAGCTATGAATAGGACTGAATTTTGATTCAGGGATGACTTTGCTGAAATTTGACTGCCGACAGAGATTTCTTCCTCGGCTACAATAAAACTTCCTGTAAACTTCAGTGATTGGCACATAGTGTCACACTCTCAAGATGTGAAATCTCAGTGCTTAGAAGACTTATGAAATGCTCTCAGTGTGATTATAATATATATTGCTGAATGGTGGTGGTGGGAGCCTAGGGGGTAGGACACTGGCCTCTAAACCAAGATCTCCAATAATGCTTCTGGCTTTCAAGCTGCTATGTAGATATACACAGAGCTGGACAGAGTTAAATTTGCTCCAATTACATAGTGAATGAAGAAGAATTAAAAATGTGAAAAATGCTAAAGCTGGAAAGGGAGAGGTGTAAGCCACAGTAAAGCGGTCCACTTACTGTCAACCACAGAAGAGAGTTTAACTCGAAAAGAAAATTATTAACTGAACCTGAGCAGTTAAAGAGTGGCTGTGTTGGAGGTAGATTTGCAAAGGTATTATCATTTGAAAATACTCTTATTTAAATCCATCAGAAATGTACTTAAGTGCTTAGAACTGTGTGTATAGAGCTAGTTAATGCACCATTATGCAAAGCTAGGGGTGGTTATTTTGTTGACAGTGGTGCTTTTTTTTTTCTTGATTCATGACCATAAGGATAGTTGCACTTCGTCCATTTATCGAAACGCTGACGTGTGCTTTGACTCAAGAGGGACATGGTCCCGTTGCATAATTTGTGGGGTCTGATCCAACTTGCATAAGGAGTGTATAGGACCAGCCTGCTCTAATAGTTCTTTACATTTTTAAATTTCACCTCACTCATCTGTAGAGACTCACCAGGGTTGTTGGTGGCCTTGTGGTTGGGGAGTTGCCCTTGCAATCAGAAGGGTGTGGGTTCGAATCCCAGGACTGCTAGTGGCACCTCTGAGTTTCCCATTGAGCAAGGTTCCATCCCCACACACTGCTCCCCGGGTGCTCATTGGTGGCTGGCTTCACTTTGTGAGTGGGTTAAATACAGAAAAAGAATTTCACACTGTGTGCTGTGGTGTGTTCACGTGTGGTTATAAAGGGCCTCTTATCCTGTTTCAGCTAAATCAATGGATCCACTTAGGTAAAATAAACACAGACCTATTTTTATTTCACTCTGCTGTCTGCATGTACAATTAAATGTCATATACATTGAGGGCTGGAGTGTTCTGGGAAACTTGCAGTCAGGCTGGTAGGAATGTGTCAGGGGCTTGAAAGGAGCAAACAGAATAGCAGACAGGTGTTTGTGTACACACCAGCTTGGCCACTGATTGGAGTCATTCAGGACTGGCTTTGGGAATCAGTGCTCTAAGCAAACAAATAACTTATGTCAACAACTCTAGCATAAACCTTCTCCCAAATTGCTTCTTGTTGGCACTAGCTGCAAGGGTAGCACAGCTAAACTGGCGCGAGTCGGCGGTGGTAAAACAGTCATGACCACGTTTTGATTATGATGGTGACTTTGGCTCTGGCTGTGAACACTTGTGTGTTTTTAGGTCTCTTTGGGTTACCTTAGAGTTGAGGAGCGAGTGTCTTGTGCATATGAATAAGCCTCTAAATAAGAATGTTTGTAAGCTGTCCGTATTTGACCAAGTAAATGATTTGAATGTTGTTCAGGACATTTGAGAGAGCTGTTGCTTGTTTATAATGCTGAGCTGTTCCCTTGTATAGTGTCCAGTGAGTTAGGCCCCATTATCAGCAACTTTGGCCAAAACGTTCCAGGGGTATCCCAGGGAACGCTAGCTCATTGCTAGAAGAAAGCATGTGGTTTGTCCCAGCCTCTTTCTGTTCTTTGTAGAATATATTCAGGCTATTCAGTTCATTTTCCTGTATGAATCTGTCAAAATCAAAGTGAAATGCAAGTGTTTTCTTTCCTGCACAGGTCCAGGACAACTTTGATCGAGTGGATTTCAACAGAATGTGTTGGACTCTATGTGCCAGAAAAAACCTCAACAGAAATCATTTGCTCATCTCTGATGAAGATGCCTTTAAGATCTGGTGCATTTTCAACTTCCTCTCAGAGGACAGATATCCCTTAATCGTTGTTGCAGAGGAGGTCAGTCAGAGGGCACTGCTCATTTATTTCATAATGGATTTTTACACGATTACAACATAGCCTGTTTAGCAGATTTAACCTACACAGAATATCCGAACAGTGTTTTAACATTTTAATGGTCGTTTGCATATCTTAAAAGTTATGATAATATTAATAATATAGTATTTATATAACACCTTTCATATATTTAAAAGCAGCTCAAAGTTCTTTATATTTATTCAGACTTTTTGGCTACACCTAAAAAAGGATGTTTTAACATTGTTTGTGTCTTGGCTGTCATTTTGAATCCACCATCCTTCAAATGATAACTTATAATGATAAGATGGTGAAAAACTGATTTTTGTTATGTTCATTTACTATTAGAAGTTAACAGAAGTTTTCCAGAAGTTTAGCAGTTTGTTGGGTTGTGTACCTGTGATTAAGTGTATAGAACAATCTCTGAATAGTTGTAACCACACGGATCTCTTGCTTATTGACTTAATGCACTTTACCTTCATTCTGTACTATTGCTCAGGGGTTGAGTCAAAGAAGGAACTACTCAGCTTCCTGCAATACTTGCCAGAGTATTCTGTGTAGCTCTGTTGACCTATGCTACCATTATTTTAGTCGGAGAAGAATGCAGTCTAATAAACACGTGACTGTTCCATTGCCTCTAAAGTCATTCTGGCATGTATATACTGTACTGAGTGCTGACCGAATTAGTTAAACATTGATAGAAAAGGTTGATCTGTTGAAATATTGCATATCAGTGAATTCTAATAAGCATTGTGTCTACAGCTACAGTTTTTTTTGATCATCAGTTTCTAAAGTAACTGTAAGTAAAAAGTAATGAGTCAGGCACCACTGGTTCTTTTTTTGTCTGCTCCTACTTACCAAATGTCAGTTTCAAGCTGTGCTTTGTAAAAAATATCTTTATGTGTACTGATACTGTACTTGCAGCATATCACCCACCCACAGTTTGTAAAGTGTATATTTGATCAGGAGATAATATTTGTCATGGTGTAGAAGTATGGGGAGAAGATGCTATCTGTATTCAATCTTCATCGTTTGTCTCTCAGATCGAATACTTCTTGCGCAAGTTGACGGAGGCAATGGGAGGCAGCTGGATCGAGGAGAAGTTTGAGGACTACAAGGTTCAGCTGAGCAGCAAGCAGCAGTGCCTGACTGCATGGGAGCTGATTGAGTTGGTGGGCATGGGCCACTTCAGCAAGGGCATGGACCGCCAGACCCTCTCCATGGGCATCAATGAGGTCTTTCAGGAGCTCATTCTGGACATGCTGAAACAGGTCTCAGAAACACAGCTTTGGCTTTTGTACTTCACACTGTATTCTGTAGTGGGACACTAGAGGTTTTGTCTTGGTGGAACATAGGCATGGAAATCACTTCACACTTCAGAGTTTCGATTCAAGATGCAAACGTTACAAAATGGTTGTTGATGCTTCTCAAAACATCTCGATTTCTATAGTATGTATTTGTTGTTAACAAGATTCACTGTAGCTTAGACCCTTTTAGCTCACATGATTTTTAACATGACACACATTATAGCAGCTTGTGTGTTAATGTAACATGAGCTGTGCTTGAGTAAATGACCGCGTTCCAAAGTTGTGACCCTGTACTTTACAAGTGAAAACATGGTATAGCAGCTTGCTCTGGAATTCAGCTTCAGATGCTTGTAGTCAGTTATACATTAAGTTATTATGTTTTCATAAGCGTTATGCTTCTGAATTGTCGGGACGCATGAGCTGGAGGGAAAATAACAAGAAATTTCCATATATGGTATATATAGTAAATGTAAAGCCTAAATTTGAATATTAGTAGATTAGCTTGTTGACTGGTTAACATTTTATGTGCTGAACAGTCAAACAAAGCTCTTGCATTCTTATGCAGGGTGTGTTTGCTATGATTACAAGTTCAATATAAGTGAAGTTTGCGAACAGTTTGGAATTGTACGGCATGCATACATTAGTGAGATCTTCCTTTTTTTTCCCCGTCGAAGCTGAGCTGTGGCAAAGCAGCTGCATATGAGCATATTTATTTATGTGTTTTATTTATGTTTTGTTGCTGAAAGTGGTAGTTTGTCTCACAAAATAAAAATCCATATTTTTTTTGCTTCGTCAGAACACGACAGTTAAAAAAATAATGCATCAATAGTGTTGAGAAAGCATGTTATTACAAGTTAAAAGAAAGTTGAAACGTGCTTTTTTGCCTCAGCATAATACAGTTAAGCCAAAAAGTGGGAAAACTATTTAGTGATTAAAACAAGTGAAATTACAGCCGCACTAACTCTCGTGTGCAGAAAGAGTGTAGTAGTCTGTAGTAGTGCGTACAATAGTGTCTTTTAGCGTCCAAAAAGCTCTATGGTTAGTGAACATTCAAGCGTATTTTGTGCTGTTTGCTGTGTGGAAGAGACATCTGTGCTTTGGAAGACAGAATTAATCTATGTTTTGGAAAATGTAGTGATAACAGTGGTGCTTTCTGCTTTGGGTTTAAATCGGTATGCTCAGAGAAGGGGGAGGGCTACTGCCAAGGCCAGATGTGCCACAGACAGAGAGTACTAAGCAACAGGAAATCAGTCACTGTGCATGAAATGAATTACATGCCCTTTACCATTAATAAGACTATTTCTTTCAAATAAAAGACCATGCATAATTTTATACGTAATTTTTTACATGTATTCACGTGTGCCCTTCCACCCTCTCCCTCACTTAGCAAACACTTTCCAACTTCCTTTCTCAAACTAGCTTCTTTATTATATGATGGCCTTTTTCTTTAAACTATATTTGAACATTTAGCCATTTTTACTGTACATTAAACAGGGATCTTTGAAACTTGTATAAAACCCATATGTTTTGTTTAAGGCTTGCGATGGTCTTTAGTAGGGATGCACCGTAAGGATTTTTTTGGGCCGAAACCAAAACCGAAAATGAGGAAACACTTGGCCGAAAACCAAAACCGAAACACGGAAAGAAATTATTATACCAATTTTTTGTAATATTGCCAGTATGACTGGGAGTGTGTGTACCTACTTCACTAAAGCATTCCAATTGCGTTCATATGTTATATTCATAGTTAAAAGAATAAATCTGTTACAAAACATTCAAACAATGCACAATATAAAATAAAATGAAAAAAATCATAAAATATTTTACTTGGCCTCATTCATGCATAGCCTAAAAGCAAGATAGCTGAAATATTATACAATTAAATATTTTCTCTCATAAAACAAGTGAAATTCAGTGCATTTTAATATTCTGAACAAAGTGCATTCAGAACAAGTGCTTTAAAACTTTTTAAAGAAAGAACAATATTCTCTGTAGGCCTATAACAAAATAGTATTAAAACAAAGACTGGCCCATATATTAACTGTAATCACTGGAAAACTTGTTCTTGCCTTTTCAAAATTGTCCATCACAGATGGTCACCTCTTCTGGTGATCGGGATGCTTTGATTTTATATGATAAATTAATCCTGACATTGAGAAAGTCTTTGTGAATGCACCCCCTCTAAAAATTTTGGCATTGCACTCTTTACAAAAGGAGTGTCTTTCTTAGATGTATCGAAATGCACCCACATGGCAAACATGCTGACTCTAATCCAACATGGCTGCAGTTGCAGTTGTTGCTTGTGTCATCACTGTTTAAAAAAAATGAACAGAAACCAAAAATGCATATTTTGCCAGAGGGCTTGTATTACCTTTTTTGTCTCTGAATTGGTGCCATCTGTTCATAAAACGTGATTTATTGATTCTTCTGTTACGTCCTAGTTATGTTGGTAGTTCTCATTGAGCACCAAAAAAGCCTCATTTTGGTGCTCATTGAAAGGTTGTACAGTCAAGCCCATAATTAATCATACCCCTGGCAAATTTGGACTTAAAGTTACTTTTATTCAACCAGCAAGTTATATTTTGACCGGAAATGACATAGGTGTCTCCAAAAAGACAACACAACAATGTACAAGAGACATTATTGAGGGGGAAAAAAAACATTTCTTTTTGCTCCAATGTAAATAAAAGCTGAGAAATGTTTTTTTTCCCTCAATAATGTCTCTTGTACATTGTTGTATTATTGTTTGGGAGGCACCTATGTCATTTCCTGTCAAAAAATAACTTGCTTGTTGAATAAAAGTAACTTTGTCAAAATTTGCCAGGGGTATGATTAATTATGGGCTTGGCTGTACATATGATGGACTTTCAGGTACTCATGCACAGTTGCACCATCATACAGAAAAAGAAAGCCTGGAGACACTGGAGAATATGTATCCTGTGCTTTCTTTGCTATATTGAAATACACATATATCACATAGAACTTTCTCAGTTACAATTTACACATTGACTGCCAAGCATAGTGTTTTTTACTGATGGAAAAGGTGAAAGTTTGAGTAAAGAGATGACTTTTCCACTTGATATTTGCCCATTTCTGAGACCACTCAGTTGCAAAGTCAGTCGAATGTTAAACCCGTCTACCTCCTGAAGGTTGAACAAATGAGAGAGCTTGCTTGTTATCAGCCTAGAAACCACTGTATTTTTTAGTTTTTATTACAGAGGTTCTACTGCTGCTGTTAAGAGTTTATGTATAATCTGCACAGTTAATCCCTTCAGGACCACACTCTTTGGACAGTTTACATTCATAAAAAGTATATTTATTCTGGTGTATTATGATACCAGAATGACAGTAAAGGGATTTTTTTTGTCTTCCAGGGTTATATGATGAAAAAGGGCCACAAGCGGAAGAACTGGACTGAGCGGTGGTTTCTGCTCCGGCCCAGTTCCATCTCATACTATGTGAGTGAAGACCTAACAGAGAAAAAAGGAGATATACTGCTGGATGGGAATTGCTGCGTTGAGGTAAGGCACACATTTCTAAAATCAGTTTGCACAATATCTTACAGTAGCTTTCAAACAGAGTCATGAATTAATTTAAATGGCTCAATGTAAATAGCCTGTTGAGCTTTGCAGTTGTGTGAGGAAACATTTTTATTCATTTCATTTCATATAATTATAATTAGTGGTGGGCCATTATCAGCGTTAACGTGCTGTGTTGATGTGAGACTCGAGAAAAAAAATATCAGCGTTAATCTATTCACAAAGTTGGGTTGGGAGCTGGGTCTATACTACGCAAGCGATGATGACTTTCGCCTTGATATTTTAGTGCGGATTTACTCTCTTTCTCTCTGTCTGTCTGTCTGTCTGTCTGTCTCTCTCTCATTCGTGACTTTTCCGGATTGCGCCCGTTTCTCTCTCGCGCGCACGCTCTCTCTCTCTCACTCTCTCTTACTCTCTCTCTCTCTCTCGTTCGTGACTTTTCCGGAGCTTGCGAATCGTTTCTCTCTCTCTCTCTCTCTCTCTGTCTCTGTATCTCTCTCTTTCTCTCTTTTACTCTCTCTCCCTTACTCGTTTATGACTTTTCCGTATTTAAACCTCTGGTTTATATTTACATTTTCTTTAAGGGTAATGTATTAAACTGAGTTCAAAATTAAATTAAAGTGATCTGGGAAGACATATGGAGGCATATTTATGGTTTACACTATAAAAACAGGCATTGGTATCTTTTTTTTTTGGAGGGGGGTTCAGACCTTTGGCAAAATTCAAGTGAGCCATTTTAATCTAGATTAATTGCAATATTACAATGAGATTAATCTAGATTTTTTTTTAATCTTTGCCCACCCCTAATTATAATATATTTTTTTATATTTAATATTTTTTTATTTAAATTGCACATGTGCCATCATAAATTAAGTTGAACATAAATGGAGCTTCTGAAAGTTCTCAATGGGAAAATCTGACAGATATCTAGCGAAGACATTAAACATCCCTGGCAGTACAACTCCAATTCAAATACAAGGCACACAAGATTTCTCTCAGACTAATGATAGGGAAAGTAAGAGAGAATCCAGCAGTTACTTGAAAAGAGTTGCAGGATGACCTGAAGGAAGTAGGAACACAGAAATCAAGCATCCTCTGCTATATGACTAAAAATAAAAACAAAAATTTGCACACAAACATTTAGATAAGTCAGTTGCTATGTTTTATAATAATGTATTCTGAACAAATGAAACAAAAAGAAAACTTTATGGAAATAATCATGTTTGGAGAAAGAAGTGTGTATGATCCCCAAAACACCCCACTCTCCGGTGAGTATGGAAAGGGTTTTGGAACATTAAACATCATCGCTGCCTGTGCTGGAGAAACGAAAGCGTCTGCATATTTGTTATCTCTCTCTTTCTCTCTTTTACTCTCTCTCCCTTACTCGTTTATGACTTTTCCGTATTTAAACCTCTGGTTTATATTTACATTTTCTTTAAGGGTAATGTATTAAACTGAGTTCAAAATTAAATTAAAGTGATCTGGGAAGACATATGGAGGCATATTTATGGTTTACACTATAAAAACAGGCATTGGTATCTTTTTTTTTTGGAGGGGGGTTCAGACCTTTGGCAAAATTCAAGTGAGCCATTTTAATCTAGATTAATTGCAATATTACAATGAGATTAATCTAGATTTTTTTTTAATCTTTGCCCACCCCTAATTATAATATATTTTTTTATATTTAATATTTTTTTATTTAAATTGCACATGTGCCATCATAAATTAAGTTGAACATAAATGGAGCTTCTGAAAGTTCTCAATGGGAAAATCTGACAGATATCTAGCGAAGACATTAAACATCCCTGGCAGTACAACTCCAATTCAAATACAAGGCACACAAGATTTCTCTCAGACTAATGATAGGGAAAGTAAGAGAGAATCCAGCAGTTACTTGAAAAGAGTTGCAGGATGACCTGAAGGAAGTAGGAACACAGAAATCAAGCATCCTCTGCTATATGACTAAAAATAAAAACAAAAATTTGCACACAAACATTTAGATAAGTCAGTTGCTATGTTTTATAATAATGTATTCTGAACAAATGAAACAAAAAGAAAACTTTATGGAAATAATCATGTTTGGAGAAAGAAGTGTGTATGATCCCCAAAACACCCCACTCTCCGGTGAGTATGGAAAGGGTTTTGGAACATTAAACATCATCGCTGCCTGTGCTGGAGAAACGAAAGCGTCTGCATATTTGTTATCCTTTCGTTGCTTTGTCTAGACTGTCTGATTGGGAATAACCTGGAGGACAAATTTAATAGCTACCTAATACAGGGAGTGCAGAATTATTAGGCAAATGGGTATTTTGTCCACATCATCCTCTGTATGCATGTTGTCTTACTCC
>JBBPDH010000136.1:13258972-13270833 GCA_037974565.1 Clupeocharax schoutedeni
CTCTCCTCAGCATCCTCCTCCCAACACACTCAATCTCTCCTCAACATCCTCCTCCCAACACACTCAATCTCTCCTCAGCATCCTTCTCCCAACACACTCAATCTCTCCTCAGCATCCTTCCCCCAACACACTCAGTCTCTTGTCAGCATCCTCCTCCCATCACACTCAGTCTCTCTTCAACATCCTCCTCCCAACACACACAGTGTCTCTCCTCAGCATCCTCCTCCCAACACACACAGTGTCTCTCCTCAGCATCCTCCTCCCAACACACGCAGTCTCTCCTCAGCATCCTCCTCCCATCACACTCAGAGTCCTTACTCTGCTACCTCCAGCTCTGCTTCCTGTCTTTTTGGCAGTGATCTATCCATAACAGTCAAATAACATGGACAAGAAATAATAAAATATACAGTCCTTGTCTGACTCATCATGTGATTTTTCTCATTATCACAACATTACATTCAGTCACAGTCAGAGATAGAGCACATATGGAGATCACCTTCACATTCTGACTTCAGTTACAATTCAGTTACAAAAGACGGTTCTCATCAGCCAGCAGCCAGCTCGTTCCAGAGTGACACATAGCTATAGAACACTACTTCTTCAGCTCATGAATGGAAGCGATGTTAAATTGGACAAGGTCCCTTACAGTCACGCGTGAACACACCACAGCACATCACACAAAGTGTGATCAGTGTGAAATCCTTTCTGTGTATTTAACCCATTCACCAAACACTGGGCTGCCGCAGCAGGAAGCCCCCTGCGTGGGGTACCTTGCTCAAGTGGTGCCACTAGCAGTTCTGAGATTCAAACCCACGACCTTCTTTTCATAAGGGCAATTGCTAAAATAATCGGCCATTCATTTTCTATGAAAAATTATGTTAATAATAGACCTGTTTCTGCACAATATAAGAGCATCTGTTCATCACATTGTTAATTATACTTCAAGCGTAGTATAAGACCTTGAAAGTGCATATCAAAGAATGTGAGCAGATATGTCAAACCCCTAAATATCAGGTTAGCACTCAGAGCGCACATGTGCAGAGAAGTTGCAATGAGTCTACTGTACAGCACCACACTCGGATTACCTGTGGATCATAAAGAGCAACTGAACTGCATGTCCCGAAGGCAATCACATCTCTCCGGCTCCAGGACAGGACATGAGGAGTCCTGTTAGCACTGCAGGCTACATGGCACGTCTGTAACACGGGGGCAGCCATGTCTGCTCTCTCTTTCCCAGCCCACCCCATCAGAGAAACGTTTTGTTGGTTCCTCTACAGTTAAAACTTTATACTTATATTTACATTTACGAAGATCGTATATTTTACATTGTAAAACTATGAGATATATTTATGGCAAATCAAACAAAAAACACAAACTAATAATAAAATGCACTTTTTTTCAGACAGCCTGTCCCTTTTTCCAGGCGGACTGTAGTTCTGCACGGACAGAAATTGTAGTCCGTGATGCAGGTTGGAGAGGGGACGCTGAGTGTTTGCCATGGAAGAAGCAGATCAAAAATCTCCATCCGTTATTGATCGATACTACACACGGTGGTACAAAACGGGTAATGACTTTTAGGTTGTTTTCAGTGTGTAATCTCGGTAGCCTTTAAAACAAAGGACATTTTAGGCTTTGTTTTGCTCCCCAAAGAGTCGATGTATGCTAAAGTGGCTAATGCTCATTCACTTACAGAGCCGCTGTGAGTGTTAGGGGTTCAGTCCGTTTTACCTGAAGAAAAAGATTTCACGCTATACATATAACACTGAAATATACACGATGTTTTTTGGAATTTAAAGCTTTATAGAACTTTCATTCAGTTTTTATTATGTGTATCAGTGTTCATATACATACACACACATAAAACTTTGGTTCGAGGGATATTGCTTACATAAATTTACATATAAATATGCCCACATATACTTGCATACTTTGTATATACATATATTTGCATCCACACGTCTATTTACGTGTTTGTATTTTTTATATTGTACTTATACTATGCTGTTGATTTGTAGAGCTTTTTACTATTGTTCTGCTGCTCTTACTTTTTGGTCTGTCCACTTTCTGCTGTAACAATGCAAATTTCCCCCTTGTGGGACTAAAATCTTTTCTTATATTGAAGGGGAATTCTGCTTGTTTTTCCACATTTTTGCAAGTGCAGTTGTAGAGATGTAGAGTCAGAAATGTCAGTGACCGTAGTTTTGAACTTTAAGCTATATGTGGATTAAACAATGTACATTACAGTTTTTCAGTCACAAGTGTAATACTAAATATCCATGTAAATTAAGGTGTACACTAATGTAATTTAATGTGCACTGCTAAGAAATGTGGCAGTTTAGATTTGGTGATGGTAGTGATATGACTGCAACACATCTAACTACTTTATTTACAATCCAAAATGACCAAGGATCTTATAATGAAAAAGATGGTAAAATATTTGTAAATTGGGTGGGGTGGGGTTTCCTTATAACATCCTGCACATGACAATTTGGCACGGATAGAGTTTAAGACAAAAGTTTATGCCAAAAAAAAATTCATCATGCAATTTCTCAAGCATCAGGGCATGTAATCATAATACTGCCATGGCAATAGAGCAGCACATTTCACATAAACACTAAATGGCTTCGTTTACACATAACATTTTTTTTTAAATGCAGAAATTAAAAATTGCATTCCCCATGTAAAGGCTGTTACACAGCAAGGCTGTATTTTACAGTGCAATGGCAGTGGGGACTTGCTATTGTAAAAAAAAAAATCTGTAATTACTTGGGAACCCCACAGTGTTTAATTGCATTCCATTTATGTTTAGATATGAAAGGAAAGCCATGTGAAGACCACTGCATTCTACAGCATTCAAACCGGTAAGGGATATTTCTTAATTTTGATTTCTCTGTGATCGATTTATTTGAGGGAGTCATCTCACAAAATCGTGTCTTGGCAGAATCTGCGTTATCACTCTGGCAGAGTCTCACCCCATCCTTCAAAACGGAAGAAAAATCAAGAGCATCAACTACCGGATCAGTGATGGATGCAGCCGCCTGAACAACAAAGTATCTGGGAAGTCAAAGAGAGTGAGTGTCTTTTGCAACATTAGAGCAGCAGACAGGTTTCGGAGCTTTAAAAGTAACAATTTGCTCAATGGTTTCTGCAGGGTGGTCAGTTCCTCACTGAGTTTGCCCCACTGTGCAGAATAACATGTACAGACAACACGGAGTTCACTATTTTTAGGTGAGTTACACCTACTGTAGCCTTTTAGGCCTTTCCCAGGGCACTCCATCCAATGCAGATGCTGCATTAACTGCATACATTAATGTTGAAATTCTGGATATCTTTTTTTTTTTTTTTTTTTTACTGTTTGCTTTATTTGCTTCATTTCTCACAGCTGTATCAGAGGGCGTCTGTTAGAAGTGAATGAAGATATCCTCAAGCGACCGGATATCTTACTGGAGAAGGTAATGTTTAAAACAGCTGTTGTATATACATTCCCATGCTCAAGTCAGTCACTACTCGAGGACTAGTGGCTTGGATCAGTCCTCGGTATCTAAGCGATATTTGACTTTGTATCACAGTTCAGCTTAGAAAAACTATAAAAACATAAGTTCATCACAAGATAATGGAAAGTATTCTTAAAAACAGAAAGAATAATAACTTACTAAAAATGCAATGAAGTGTGTTGTTCCTGTAACGGACCTCAGACCACAAGTTTTGTTTGAGTCTGCAGTTTGAAAGGGGTGTGTAGATGTGTACCAATGTAGCCTGTGTGCTCTGTAATTAAACTTGTATCAGCACTCTCTGTGAGTCCAAACAGTTTCACACTGAAAGAACTAATTTCAATTACATTTCTAGTCACTATCTATCCCAGATTTGATATAAATGCATCCCTCACTTAGCAGCATGTGCTTAATACTACATGTTGTGTCCTTCTCTACTCAGCCCTCCACTGATGGATACATAGCTGTCATCCTGCCCAAACTTGAGGAGAGCAAGAGTATCACCAATGGCCTTCTAACTAGAGAACAATATGAGGACGTTGTCTCTAAACGGACTACTCAACAACCTGAGCCTTGCTGAGATCAGCCTCACAGAAATTCTCTCAGGAAAGTTCCAGTTTTCTCCTAACCAAGCAGACCATTCTGTGAAGTATGACTCGAACAAACACAAAGATGAATGGTCATTATTTCAGTCTTTACCGGAATTTCCATTTTTCTTTCATTCATTCTTTACTTGTATTAGATGAAAAAGCGCAATCAATTCATTTTTTTTCTCATTTCACATGTGAGGTATACAGGTCTTGGTGTACTTTTTTGGCTGTGGGTATCCATAAAAACATGTATTCACGGACTGCTGTAGTTTGCCACCTCCTGTAAACCACATCAAAAGTTCTTTTGGACTTGCCGGTCGGGTCAATTTTGTATTTATTACCATGTCTGTGTGTGCACACATTCATGCAAAATATTTATTTTTGTAAACACATGAATAAATAAATGACACAACCATCAATACTTTAAGAAAAATAATGTATATTTAGGTTTTTCTTGGTTTAACAATCATTCAACCGTCAAAAGGATCAGTGGACCAAAAACTAATTCCACTCCCAAGTTCATAGCTGCTCAATCATCTCTAAAGCTTAGGGTTTGACTGCAGTGTACTCTCGAGAAAGGTTTCTGCAAGGTGCTAACAAAGTTTCAAACTACTTTTCATCTCTTCTTACCTGAAACATTTTGGACTCCAGCTTATTGTATGTGGCCAAATAATGCTGAGTGAACCATGAGGCTTTGCGGAGGCCAGAATTGAAATGTAGCAGAGGATTGTGCCAAATGAGCCGCTTGCTCTCGAGTACACACCAGTCAAGTCTATAGATTTCCATATTCAGGTTTCATTTTGACTGTTTAGAGTTAGCGTACCAGAACTTGATATCCATAATGGTTCAAGTAACAATACAAATCACAGTGACCTACAGGGCAGTCCACAACACAAGGCAGTTACTCTCACCACAAGTAAGCCAAAAAAAACAAATCTGAAAAAATCTTCCTTTCCAATACTGTCACTTTTGGATCAGAGCAAGATCCTTCACTATTTCCTTTTGGTAAATGATTTGCTGGAGGCGCCCTTTTAAACACAGTAATGCTCGGCACATTAAAAATGCGAAGCCTGTGAAATGTCACCTTGTGGCTTTGCGGTTGCAGTCCGTCAGCAAGCCCACTTGGAGAAAAATGATCGTAACAGAGAACATATTTGGCGTCAACTTGTAAATGAGGCAGATACTTTAAATACAGTGAGTGTGTCCTACATTGAAATGATTGAGGTGTCTTTCATTTGCATTTCAAAATAGGCTATTCTGTTAACACATAATAAATGATGATAAATTATACACTTCATTTTAATGGTAGCGTGCTCACCAGCCACTACACACAGTTTGAAACTGACCTGAAAACATGCACTGGTTATGTGTGTATGAGAAAGAGAGAGAGACCATGTATGTATTTTGGATTTTTTGGGGGGGGTGTGTGTGAGGAGTGGAGCTGGTAGTCTAACTGCTATTTGTACACCACAAAACAAATGGGCCAAAGCGCACACAGTGGGCAAGTACACTGCAGTGCTCTTTGTGAAGGAGTGAGTGTATACATGTGTGTGGAATAATACTCCAGGACTCGTCAGGAGGCCTAACAAAGCCCAGAGCTACTTGCTCTCCAGGAAGGTCATATTGGCCATGTGTTGTTCTAGGGATTTAACTCCAAAGCCGTTGGAGCCCTTGCCATTCAACGCATCCTCTTTAACTGGAGGGCTGAGGTGCCTCTCTTTCCAGTGCTGCGGGGAGTCCAGACTACTCCGTTCCGATTGACACTGACAGGGAGGGTAAAAGATCATTTCGGTATGCATTTTAAAACCCAACATTCATATAAACAAATGTAAATACTCAATATATTTTATATTCCTCTTTAAAGTTCAATTCATAAGTAGCTTTAACATGACAGAATAGTGACTTGACATTCACTCATTTCTAAACCAGTATTTCCCAACCCCAGACTGTAAGGCCCTGTTTGCACTGTGCAATTTTGTTTACTTAATTTTTGTTTACTTTAACCCATTTGCAGGAATATTACCCAAAATTTATTTTCCCTGCTCCATCACTTCTGATTCAACGTACCAGATCACCAGCTAACAATTAAGCTCAAGTGCAGGGAAAACATGTGATGGTGGTTTAAGGACTGGAGCTGGAGTAAAAGGCTATGCTTAATCTTTTTTTTCCCCAATTGTCATTTGAAAGAGTTAAATTTTTAAAAAGCAAGCGTGGCAATTTTTTCAGTTTTAAAAGGGGACCTTTAGTGAACTTCAAAGCACTTCTTGTGTTAGACCAATCAAAACAGACGTGTGCATTCATTACTATTTTGCACACTATCAATTATATGTCTGGCACACTGTTTAGCCATCAAGCCACAATAAGTGTATTGGTGAAAAACAGGTATTGAGTGATAAAATCATAATACTGGCCAGAAAAAGTGCCTTTAGATTTTTTTCCCAAATCAGCCTTAGCTAAGGGGCTCACACAAACTGGAATTCATAAAAGATTTCACCTGTAAAAAAAAATGCAGGTAAATCAGTAGATTATAATATTACCAGTAACAGTAATACTAGTAATATAATAGTATGCCCTGCTTACACCTCTGGTCACCTTACCTTTCTGATAAGCTTATTACACAGTGGCAGGAGGGAGACCAAAATTGTCATGATGCCTTTGGTGTTCTGTATGGATAAGTCCACCTGAGCAAAAGCAAAAGACAAAACTATCAGACAACCAAAAACACATTTAACAAATACACCATACCTGCTTGGGCTCACATTTCAGAAAAGTAATCATGTCCTCCCCAAGACACCAATCTGGAGTTCTTTTTGACAGATGATCAGGGAAGTAGGCTTTGCACACATAATAGGTTTTTCTCAATTCTCTGCAAAATAATATGCCTAGAAACCTTGAGAAGGCCACAGGAGACACACTGGGAAATCTTGATTGAGCTTGTTTCCCCCAGACCAATGTTTCAGCTCCACCACATGCACACCTATTCTCTCTCCTTCTGTCTCTCTTTCTTTTTCTCTCTCAAACCATTTACACTAGCCTTTGGCTGTGACCTTTGCTTAATTAAAGAAATGCGACAACTTTCGGCAGTCTGCCAATTTGTCAGGTTAAAAAGTGTTGAAATAAATGTTTTTTTGTGTTTAAAAGAGAAACACAACAAGCCCAAAGATCACCGAAGCTCCATTTGTCATCCCGTCCAGCCATAGGCACGGATGTTTTAATCTATTGAACTGCTGTTGTGAAGTTGTCTTAGTGACGCATCACCTTCTGAAAGGTGGCAGTCTTTCCCTGGACAGGTGTCTTAGCACAGACTTGAAGCTGCTGACAGGAGGATGCCAGCTTCTCCATCTCAGACAGCAGCAGCATTTTCTCATCATCCACCAGCTACAAAAGAAAAAAAACATTCAGTCATCCCATTTCAAAAAGGACTGTCAGGATGTTCGCCTCGATGTCTGACAAACTACATAACTTAACTGTTTTGCTGTATGGGTCTAATGAATGAAGGAATGCAGTGTGTGCAAAATGTTTAAAGAAACAATACTTGAAACAAGCTAAAGTAATTGCTAATGGAATAAGACACTTTCTATGCATGTCAACAGGCAAATGTCTCGAAATAAAAATGGCAAACTATTTAATAAATTACTAATTTATCTAATATTCTTAAAACAGCCTCACAATGAGAAACATTAGGTATATTCATGAGGTTTACGATATGTTTTGCAGTCAAAGAATAAGCTAGGTATGTTAATATTCTACGTTGCTATTGCAAAGTGCTGTAAAGGGTTCTTTGATCGCCGTCATAAAAGACAGGTTTCCCTAAAGAACCGCATTTTCTGGAAAGGTTTATAAAATGTAGATTTTATTCAAGATTATTCACAGAAACGTTGCATTATGTGGAGATTGTTAAAAATGTTCTCTAAACTCACAAATTTTATTTTACATAACTGGCCGTAACTGGTGCAGTCAACACTAGTGGTGCAATGTAGCAGAAAAAGCACTTATACCCATATAGCTAGGTGTTCCAAAGCCCTGTTTATAACTATACCCTTGCCCACAGCCAATCAAAACACATTTCACAGAAAATTGTTAAACTGTTTCACACTTCCATTTATACTACATGGCACACCTTGAGCTAGGTGATATGCTGTAATTGCACTTGCTCCTAAACTGCAGTTCTGTACAGTTTAGAAACTGCATTACGGCACGAACACGCCGGAGGTTATTAATGAACAGGGCACTGGGCTGAGGCACCAGGCGATGTGATAATGTATGAGTGGCCGATGCCTTGGCCCAAGAACACAGGGTTAGCCAACACTGGTAGCTGCATGGCCACTGTCCCACTGAGATAGATGGCACTCATTACAGACAGACAGGGAGGCGAGTGGAATTAAAGTCTGGGGTCAGGTGCTGTGAGGAGGGGGCGGCTGGGTGAGTAGTACAGGACAGCCGTATTTTACCTGTGTGGAGAAGGACTGCAGGAAGGAGCACAGCTGAAGACCCTGCTCCGATAGAATCTAATGACAGAAAGTGTCAGTTAGGAATGGATGTAGTTATTCAAAACTGTGAATCTGAATGTATCCAGGTAGTATATTCAGTTAAGACAAAAATTTTAAAAGATTTTTGACTAGGTTTCAGCATGTATTTTAAATGTTTTGTTCAGCTTAACAAAGTTAGCCAGAAATTAAAATAAAAGACGAGCTGTGAAATGCGTGAACAAAACAACCCACAGGTAAATAAGCTAAATACTGATTTAGATGAACTTGCAAAAGACAGCTTCATGGGTCTATACATAAAATGTGTACATTACTGGCGGAATGATTTGATACCAAATGATTGGCTTCTTTGATCTTTTCTTTATTTTGTAAAACTAGTATAAAAGCAGTAGAGGTTGAACTGATGTATGGTGAATCACATCAATAATGTTCTAAGCACTTCTGAACAAAGCACTTCTCATGTTCAGCTGCTTAAGTATATGGGACCTACATGCCCTTGTACATTTGCAGCACGGTATTTACTTATTACAGTTTGTTAAATAAAGTTTGAAAGCATGTAACATGGTTACACTTCTTAGTATTAGAAACTTATTAAACAAAAACATGAGGCAGTCAGGTTTTGCCTTCTTTTCTTTTCATTTCAGATTTTCTGTCTTTTTAAATGAACAACGATGCAGAGCTGAAATGGTCTCAGGGCAAGGGAAATTTAGCTTCTGTTGGATTATGGATTATGACCCTGGATAATGATCAAAAGAAATTGGTATTTTAATAAACCCCTTCTTTCATGGGTTTGGTTTTATTAATTTTGATCAAATGACGCGCAAGATACTTTCCCAGCTTTACCTGGGAAAGGCCTTTACCTCAAGGCATCAAAAATCAAAGTCTTCCCAAAACAGAAGAGAACAAATTGATTTCTGCAAGATCGTTAATTAATAACGGAACTTAAAGCAGATCAGAGTGAACCTTGTTACCGGCTGCAGAATGCACTGTACCCTCAGATGTTCTCTACATTCTTAGCAGAACTGTTTTATGTGGCCAAGTGAATGGGCTCACTGTCAGAGAAGTGGCAAGAGTGGGGAAGGTCATAGAGCTGGCAACAGCTCGTGTTTTTTGACAGACAAGTTGCCACTTCAGCAGTTTCCCCTCAGTCTGTATAAAAGCCTCTGGGGGTACAGGGTGAGACACTGCCTCTCACAGACAAATGATGACTGGTGCTTTTAACTATGTATCGATCTGTCTTCCCTGGACACTTGCTCTTAATGATAAGCTAAAAAACTTAATAAAGACACTAAAAGAGATGGCATACCTCAGCTTGGTGGAACAGGTCCAGTGTAGTTTTCAGCAGACCCTCCCCCCTTAACAATAGACCAAAAGGCAGACAATAAAGAAATGATCTAAAGTGATCAAATGATTCCCAAATCTCAAATCTAGTTCATTAGCCAAGGAAAATTTAGTGTTTGAAGTTAATCTAGTTTTGCATCAGAGCCACAAGGCAAATCTAATAGAGACTTACCGTATACCCCACCAGTGCACACCCAATTCAACACACAAAATTCCCATAACTTGTAACCTCACAGAGCCAGTGTAAAACTAAATAAGCAAACTTCCAATTGATTTTTTTTGCTGACCAGTTCCTTTAATGGAACGTGACTACATCCATATCACCCAACAGTTAGACAAGAGAAAAGCATTAAATCACTCTCAACAGAATGTTCTTTTCCATAAAATTCAAATGAACACTAAAAAGCTTTTGCAGCACTGTGCAGTAGTGACTTGACTTGCTAATAAGCCATTACAAACAGTAACATTCCAGTTAATGTTCTAAAAGCTTGCTGAAATAGACAAAGTGTTATTTGGGTCAGCACCTGGTGAAGAGGTACATGGAGTAAGCCACACTGGACATGCTCTGGTACTGCCGCACCAGTTCGTGATCCTGCTCGTCCCAGCGCTCCAGCTCAGAGTCCACATCAGAGGTGAGCAGGCGAAGCTCCAGCCCCAACTTAGCAATCGTGGTCTGCTCCTAAGCAACACAAAAACACAGTGGAAAACTCAAATTAATATATATACACTATCAAGGGTACAGATAAACATAACTGTGGAAAAACAGCAGTTAGTCTTGCATGAATTTTGCAAAACGCTAGTTGGAGGCCGTTTCCGTTATTTATTTATTAGCTACATTTTTGTTTGGACAAAACTGTCAATAAAACTGATTTGTTTTGTACCTCGGTATCAAGCTTGGAAGCTTTTACTGTCTTCAGATTTGCTGTGTGCTTCTGCAAGAGAGGAGAATTCACAGTAGAATGACGTGATAAAATCTCACCATGATGATTTTACATATTTCTGAGATACTTGAGAGACACTTACCCCTGGTCTAGGTAATGACAGATATGTTCTTTTGTCACCTGAAAAGGAAAGATCATTTAGAAATCTCATTTACTTTAAGGAGAAAAACAACAAAACACAAAACCTGAGAGGGGGCAACTGCAAACCTTTAGAAGCAGAGAAACGTTTTTTGTCTTGGCCAAACACAATAGAAAAATTCTACAATAACAAAAGTGATTTCCCAAGTGTGGAGTTTTCTACAAAGCTGCTCCTGCCACTCGTTCTCTCAGGCTCTGTGACAAATACCACTGTCACAGGGAACTACGTCTTGGGGACAGTTTTGAAAAAAGCAGACCATTTCACATTTCAAGTCTTTAAGGCTCTAGGGAGTGGGCAGCACTCAAAAACACATGCAAGCAGCAGGACCACTTCTCAGCAGAACCACTGGTGTCCATCTTTAAACTAACAGCAACACGGATGTATGCCACTTCTGTTACTGTGGGAAAATGGATTCGGCTTTTGTGGACCGTGCTGCGTAAATGTCACTGTGGAACAGCTCAGTGCCTGAAGACGATACAGATCTCATCCATAGAAAAAAAGACCCATGGTCCTTAGGGCTTTTGACCATAAATCAGTAACAAAACCTTTTTGTGTACATACTGTAAAAGCACAGAAGGTGAATATCAAAAGTCAAGGGTAACATTCACAGTAATATTTTCATTCACAGTAGAAGTGATGTGCAGCTTGAGAAGCTCTCAGAGAGGGATGGCAATGTGCTACATATATATATATACACACACACACACATATATATTAGAGGTGGGAATCGATAATTTTTAAAAAACCCGTTAATCGCATGGAATCTTCGCCGATAATCAAAACCCGGGAGAGACCAACACAGGTTTAAAACGTGCATGAACCGGACATGTCACTAAAATATCAAGGTGAAATTCATCATAGCCTGCCTAGTG
>JBBPDH010000136.1:13342623-13353143 GCA_037974565.1 Clupeocharax schoutedeni
CCTCTCACAGCATGCAGGAAATATGATGACATAGATCAGATTAGTAGGGGTTCTTAATTCCAGTGGACATGTTAAGGACTGTTCTTGCAGGTATCTATTGTAATGAAAAGGGAAGTCTATTGGTAATTTAACATTCAAAGGATATTAAAATAAATTATACATATATTGCAGTGAAGTTTAATCACAGAGTGCATGCATGTGTGTGTGAGTGTGTGTGTGTGTGTGTGTGTGTGTGTGTGTGTGTGCATGTGTGTGTGTGTGTGTGTGGGTGTGTGTGTTTGTGTGTGTGTGTGTGTGTGTGTGTGTGTGTGTGTGTGTGTGTGTGTGTGTGTGACTCATTAGCATTGTGTTGCCAAAGCAATTTTCATCTCTACTATGGGGGACAAAGAAGTATGGTGGTATTTCTAACCCACGGCCTGCAGAGCTTCCAAAACATTTGCTAAGAACCACAGTTCTGTGTATGCAGGTCTGAATTCTTTTTTGTTGTTCTGTTTAGAGTCTGGTGGCACATTTTAGCCTAGTTTGCAAGTACATTTCTTTAAAAAGATAAGTGAACAACCAACTAACTTTTAAAGTTAATAAAACACTTTAATGAAAATATCTTGCAACCCATGGTGTTAAAAGTAGTGTTTGGATGTGGGTGAGAACAGGAATTTTCCGTATCTGTACAATGCTGCCAGTGTGAGGTGACTGAAGCACAATACAGAGCGCACACACAATAGGGCCTTTGCACAGAAATAGCTATTACGCTAATCAACTCTCGAGCTCCATTTACACAACTGACAGAGCCGTAGTCAGAATAAATGGAACTAGAGTAGACCTGCTGCATGTTGTGTTTACAATAACAGTGTCACTAAAGTGCAGATGTTATTCATATTGTAAAATTTAGCTGGTAACTATGACCTTTCTTTTTAAGCAAACATATCTTGATTCTTCTTTTTAACTGCTATGTGAACAAGACATGGACAGTGCTTTGCCCATCTTCAGGTTTGTCCAGTGTAACCAACTATATTCAGTGATTAGTAGATAGTGCAAATGTATCGGTTCAGGATACATTTCACTGTGTGTTGTACTTGTATGACTGCATGTGACAAATAAAGAATCTTGAATCTTGAATCTTATCTCTGATAATCTTGCCAGAGTGGCCACTTGTCACCAGTGTAATGCTTTATTAATAGTTTTTGATAAGATACTGCAGATGAGACAGCAAGTGCATTCACGCCAAGGGCTCATAAATAATTTTGTAGCTCTTTATCTGACACCACAGACCAGACTATAACACCCTATTGCTGTGAACGGGATCCATCTTGCATAGAGACCTTTCTAATCTAACAGCAAAATCTTTAGACAATTCATACATAGAACTACTGTTTAAATGTTCAGTAGTTGTATGTATAAATGTTCAAATTAAATGAATTTTCTTCCGTTTAACATATTGTCTAAAATTTTTACAATAAATTAGGACAATATACAAGTCTAATAATGATCAAATATTAGTCATGCAGAAGAAAAAATGCAATGGGACCGCTATGGTTTGAGATCCAGTTTAAAGAGTGTTTCACTATTGATAAGGGTGATGGACTTTCACCTAAAAGATTAGTGTGTTTGAATTTGATGCATTTGCCTCCCTTCACCTGTCTTTCTAGATCAAGGACTTCTCACAGAGAACAGAGCAGCTACCTATAATGAAACACTTACCAGCTCTATTAAACCATTGAACCCAAGGTTCATATTTGATAAGCGTGGAAAAATACAGACCAATAGTTACAAATAAAACAATAGTAAAAAAAATCATTTTTGTTTGGTGTTGTGTGATGTGATGAATACTCAGCAGACTACTCAGAGTCCTCACAAAAAATTGCATTGTGAGCAGTTTCAACTTTCAGTTTCAGGAATTTTCACTTTATATCAGGTGGATGTTTTAACAACAGAAATAAATTGAAAGGTGTGGTAACTGAACTTGCTTGTATGAGAAAAACAGGAAAACCTCCTGGCCTTTTTGATTTGTTGTGAGTACTTTGAAGAGGAAATGAAACAAGTAATTATGATGTTCTTTTTCTCTTGGAAATGTAATACTGAGTAAAAGTGCAGTATTCATGTTCAAGTACAAATCCACCTCAACAACAACTGATTATAGTAACAAGTACAGTTATGTATTTTGTACCACCTCTTAATATTAAGTAAATAATCTTAAGATCCATTATTTGGTATTTTGCCAATGAATTGAGTAATCTTATATACAGCTTGTCACAGTCTTTGGTTTTACTTTGTGTAAGTGATGTTTGTAACTACAAAAGCACATACATTCATGAGATCCTGCTGGTCTGGGTTTCTTCTCTTAAAATGATGCACATAAAAGCTAGTTGTGTGCTAATAGCATCCCCTTGTGGAGAATGTTCAGACTGCCAAACACAGCTTTATAATGACCTTTCGATACCCTGTTCATCAGCCAAAGTGTGATTGGGAATGCAAATTGAATTGTGACTTTCCTCAATAAACTATTCATTAACTACTAAGTAACTGAAAAACTAGTACAATGTTTGACGAACTGATTTTGGGTAAACAGTTGGGATATCAGATGTTAATGGGAAATCTGTGAATTGACTGTAACAAATGTTTGCAATAATCCCTTCCACCATTGTCTATGAAAAAGTTCATCCAGGCTCAGCAGTGTATTTTTCTCACCTTTCCCTAAGGTCACTATCAAGGTCACTGAAATTGTGGTCTTTTTTCACATAGAGACAAAAGATTTACACAGTACTGGGGGTTTTCAGTTTCTCTGAGTGAATAGACAAACAGATAAAGAACCTTTTCCCTATCCCAGGATTTTGCCAGGGGCAAATTCAAGGGTGTGTTATGAAGAGATTAGGCCTCTGCACAGTCCTGCACAAAGAAAAATAAATATATATCAATACTCAAAGTAAAAGCAAGTTCTGCATATCAAATTGATTTTAGTTTAATTGGTTTCTTTCACCTAATGTCTTTAGATGATATGACATCCCAGAACCAGGATTAGCTGCTCTAAAAGTGTCAGGGTCAAGTGTATGACGCAATGACGCTACTTAGATACACTATGAATCATCCTACATTGTGATTCAGAGCCTCATGACATGTGGCGTAGCAGGGCCTTACTCAGGCAAGTCAGGCAATCAGTCTGCTTCAGTCTGGTCTGGAATACTTTCTCAGGGTGTGGGCTTTCAAGCATAGTATCAGATCACTTATTTCATTTATTGCAATTAATTGCTCATTTCACAAATGGATGGTCTACCCCCAAAAAAGTTAAATTAAATATTTAAAATAACAAGAGTAAAATTAGTTTTGCTCTTTGGATTGTTCTTCTTAATAGAACAAAGACAGCAGACTACAGTTCTACAGAGAACTAAGACTACAATAATTAATATAACAGGAGTGCAATTAATTCATTGTGCAATCTAATTCTCATTCTCAACATGTGATGCCCCATTCTAACCTTTGGACTTCTGTACTGTTGATTTTGAAAAAAAGGGTAGACAGTTATAAATGAGAGTGGAACAAGGGTTCAATGCACGGGTGAATAATAAACTAGGCAATGAGCAGCAAGGAACAAACCTATATTAATGGGTTTAGCATCTGCTGAGACAATGAAGTGTTTTTACATATTGACATTTCCAGTCTACTGTCTTATCAGTGAAAAAAAGGGATCGGTGTACTTTCATCGCCATAATTTTATTGGTGCTATTGCAGTGCCATTCCAGACGCCCTCATGTGGGTCATGTATATGGCAGACTAGTGTAGTATCAGATCTACAGATACTCCATATCCGTACAGTAGAGCATTTAAAACAGACCCAGATAACCCATATGTTTAGGATTGTAAATATGCCTTTTTCCAAAAGTTTCAAGTTCAAAAACAGGTTAAACACATGTATGAAGGCCTGGTTCCACATTCTCACTAATTTAGCCTTAGAGAAGCCACAAGAAAATGCGACTGTAAATAAACAGGGAATTCCAAATTGGGCTTTTTTAGTGTTTACTTTACAGCAGCCTTGTATAGGCCATGCCATGCTGATTACATCTTATTTCGTTGTTCACCCAGAGACCAACACAGCATACTTTATGTCTGTACATTGGGGACACCTAGACTTTCAGAATGTTTCTCATTCAAATAAGCTTGCCTTGCTTGTTGGTTTGTAATGCTTTGTCATATTAAAGACTAGCCATGCTTGTTATGAGGAAAACAATATCCCATGTCTGAATGTTTGTGATGGTACAATGCTGGGATCAATGCCAGCCCCACACATTTTATCCACTTGTGATGTCAGCTCTCACCAGGACCAGGGCCTAAGGAGTTTCAATATTTGCCTTAAACAGTTGTTTGGATAAGAAAACCTGGAAACGGCAGAGCCAGCATTACACCGAACATATCCTGTTAAGCTGATCTTAGTACTAGAAGCCAGTAATAATGAGAAAGTATAAAAGGTTTTTATTCTGGCACTTTTCACACAATGCCTTTAAAGAACATTTAGCTACCCCAAAAGATGAGATTCCTTAAACATAAATAAAAAATACATTAATTATAAAACACATAAACAAAGCTGTGGGCACATTTTGTTTGCAAACAAAGCGCCTACATAGTCTGCAGTTGCAAGCTAATTTGTACGTGGAATCTCTGATTTATATAACAACAACAGTTTTATTTGACACCAAATAAATGCGTGTTGTCACGTAAATCAGGGAGATTCCATGTGTGTGTGACAAACTCAGTGAACTGAATCAGTTTTACAGTAGAAAAAAAAATGGGCATTTAAAAATGTTTTCACAATTGGGAATAATTGAACATTCTGAGCCCTGTCTTGTTCTGTCCACCCTGGCCGTGCTAAAGCGTTCCTGCTCCAGGTCATTGCTTTTGCAGATAAGACAATACCAATTACTGAGGTGGAAAATTGCCCTGACCTGCCCTAACCTGTTCAAGTTTTCCATGAAAATAGCTCACACGGACTGACCAACTACCTGCCAAAGGAGAATTCAAGGTAACAATGCATTGTAAAGTAGAGCTAATGCAAGAAAATGCATTTAAATACACTATAAAAGGAAGGATCATGCAAACAAATTGGTAGGTAGTAGTTGTTAGTATGCAAGAGTTCCATATTGTGCAACTAAAGGAAGCTTTCTGTCTTATATAGCATACATGTCTATCACTGCAGCTCAGTGACCCAGCATTATTTAGTAAGAACATCTAACACATATATGCAAGTTGTTTTGAAAAGCAGTTTTCTAACGGCAAACATAAGACCTGACCCAGCGACACACTCAGCCATTGTTATTATTATTACTTCACACACAGGAAGAGCGTTTGGAATTTCTGGGAAAAAAAGCTCAAGTATAAACACCCTTGTACATCTGCCACAGCTAGAAAGGCACAGCCCACCAAGCAGCAGGCCCTCGGCCAAACACACTGCAAACTAGGCCCAAACCTAAACCTCAAGGTCTATAAAGGTTACTTTTAGCAGCAGCAGGTAGTTCTGAGAAATACTGAAAATGGATGTACGTTATGACGGACTGAGACGTGCTTGTACAGGTGTATTCTGAGTCACAGACTATGGTAATGATTAGTCTACTATTAAATTAATATAAGGTGGACTGCAGAAGGCCATTCAAGGTATCTTGGCCTATCAGAGACTGTTTGTTAACCATTTTATTGACCTCCTGCCCATAAAACCATGTGGTGGGTGATTTCATTTCACATTCAAAACAAGGTCACACGATCAAAACAATGGTGTTTGAACCTGTGTTTTAGTATCTGAGGTTGATCATTAAATCTGATTATTAAGTGTACCTTACTATACAACACCAGAAATACATTTGAGTTGTAAGGTCTAGTGATCTATTAATACAATCTGTAAACTTGTTTGCAGATTATTTTTTATTATTGCTGATGTTGTTTTTGCTAAAATGTCAACATACAAACAATGACTAATAGACTGGGGAAAAAAACAATAGCTGGCTATGAATTATTATTATTATTATTATTATTATTATTATTATTGTTGTTGTTGTTGTTGTTGTTGTTATTAGTCTTTTTTGTGTCATAATTAATATAACAATTTATTAATTTTTTTATTAATTGAGAATTTAAATTAACCTTAAATGTATTCAGGGATTATTATTATTATCATTATTATTATTGTTGTTGTTGTTATTTATATATTACGCTGTATTTTCTATTGCTTTTGTTTTTGTGTCTCTTTATATTATTTCTATTATTGTCGTTATTATTTTGTTATTATTATATTACTATTATTATAACAATTTAACAAAAGTGAGAGGGAGCGCTGCAGTTCGTACAGCTGCTCTCTGTGTGAAAAACTGTAGTAAAGGTGACGAGCAGCTCTGCTCACCTACACGTGCGAATGACGGAGGGACGTGTCTGCATTCACGTACTGAGGACGTGCAGTGGATGGGTGCGGGTGGATGGGCGGGTTCTGTCGCCTCCTGTGTGAGAGGTGATGGAAGAGCAGGGGATGCTGCCCAGTAGAAAAGAGAGGACCTGAACTATCGAGGACCCGGCGAGCTATAAACAAGAGAGATGTTGCTTAAAAGATTCTGGCATTTGTCCAGAGACAACGAACTAATTACACACTGCCTAGACGGGAAGTGTGCATCTTCAAAAAGGACTTCGGAACAATAACGCTATTATTAGCAGCAATAGAAGTTACCTGCTTTCTCTTCTCTGAACTGCTTTTTTAAAAAGGTGATTTTCAGCTTATTCAATGGAAATAAATGGTCAGTTTCCAATTGTGCTGCTCCCCTAGACACAATGCAGCTGTGCAGTCAGGAGGTCCCTGGGCAGTGGTCAAATCATTTTAGATTTTAAGAAAAAATCAGATATGCTCTTTGACTGCACTGTGATTTTATGGCCAAAAGACTTCTGACACATTCAAGCCAGCCTGGAGTGTAAATCTCAAATATGTATGGATATGGATATATCTCAAGAAGTCAGGTTGTATTACATTCATCTTTTCCCCCTGATTCTGTCTCTAGTCGAGCCCTGGCATCAAGGTGAAGAATACAGATTGAATAAATAAATAAATAATACATTCGCTGGTGAATTAACAGTAAAATGGGATGTGTGCGTTTGGGAAACATTTAAGCTTAAAGCATCACACAAATAATGGAAAGGTTCTAAATGGCTAAAGTGCCTTTACACTGTGTGATGGTTCTCTTCACCTCTAAAAGGTTAAATGACATTCACATATCTCATACAACACTTGTGGCACCTTTTTTATGTGTACATCAGGAACCTGAGGGGTTTTGATTCAAGACCCAGATGGGACAACAGGGTTTTTTTTAATGGAAGGACAGCATGTTCTTGTCCTTTTTCTCTCGGCCACCAACACTTGTACATTGTGTAACATGCACACAGCCCAACAAACATTACAGAATTATATGTCTTCTTTTGAAATTTCTCAATAGCGATTGATTTTATTTTAACTGAGAAAAGTACCTACATTGTTTTTGTTCAAATAAAACAAGTTACTTACTAGTGAAGCTTAACAGTAAACACTCCTTATGTTTCTTTGCGTTGATCATGTTTCATTGCTTATGAGCAATACATGATATTGATAGCATTGGCAATACAAAAAAGAGATAAAATCTGCATTATTATTGAGGAAGAACCTTGGCCAGTTTTTTTATTTACATTTGCTGTTTTGCAAAAAATTGGGAAAATATCTAAATAGCTTTTAATATATTGAATTACTTGTTTCTACTTGTTGAGCACATTCTTTAAAAGAAGATCAAAACATACCAGCCTCGTCCCCATTTCAGTGGATTCAACTGTCCTTTAAAAAGAGCCTTACTGTTTTTAACACCATATCTGATCAATCTTTCTAAAAAATGACAAAAATAGAGAGGCAGTATAGGCAATAACAAGACAGCTTTATTTCAAGCTCTCCATCTCAGTCACATGTCCAAATTGTATCCTTGCCAACTTGATTCCTTCTGTAATCTCTGCTGATTGGTCAGTGGGAAGGATGGAGGGAGGGTAGCTGTCTCACAATCTAGGTCGGCCATCAGTAATCCCATAAACTAAAAGAATGCTGTAGGAAGTGGCTGTGACTGCTAGCGGTGCCTGCTTTCATGCCTACAGACGTCTTCTGACCAAATACCTAATGGCAAGAAAGACAACACTGCAGCCTTTCAGTCTTTCCTATTGAACCACCTGTCAAAAGTATTGGGATGCCTGACCATTATAAGAACATGGACTTTAATGACATTAGATTCACGTACATAGCCTTAAAATGGAGTTCCACCTTTGCAGCTATAACAGCTTCCACTTTTCTGTGTAGGCTTTTCACATGATTTTGAAGTGTTTCTGTTGGAATTTGTGCCGATTTATTCTGTTTTCATCATGATGTTGGACGAGAAGGTCTGGCTAACAATCTCCATTCCAGTTCATCCTAAATGTGTTGGGTGGGGTTGAGGTCAGGACTCATCCAATCATGTCTTTATGAAGCTCGCTTTGTGCACTCGGGCACAGACATTCTGGAATAGTAAATGATCTTCCCCAAACTGTGTGCACATAGATGGAAGCATGACATTTTCCTAAATTTCTTGGTATTCTGAAGCATTAAGATTGTCTTTCACTGGAAGTAAAATCTGAAAAACAGGCCCATCCTAATACTTTTGTCCATATAGTGTAATGCACCTTCACTCAATAAACCTATACTACATGCTTTAGAACTAGGCCTAATTTCTGCAAGGAAAGCTCAAGCTGACAATTGTAAAGGGAATGTGTACATGCCTGTTTGCATGTGCAGGTACCCATAAATATGCCAGTGATGGAGGTTCCTGTTGCTGGGCGCTCCTAAACTTTTCTAGTGCAGGAACACATAGCAGATCCTCTCTGATTCCAGCCACACAGGTTCTTTACACTCCTTCCACCAGGCAAGCCAAGCTGCACAGAAACATCCCAACCTGCACCAGCAGGTTCAGAGACGGTTTCTAAAGACAAGAATGTTCCTTCTCATTCACTTTAAAACTACAGTCACTTTAAACTTAACTTCATCCATGATCTGGAATATATGTATGCAGGTACATGTACACGCTACACTCTCTTGCACTACAGGCATTTTATTAATAAACCCATTAGTTTACTATTTCAGAATACTTTTTCTTTAAAAATACCTTTACTAAGACTATTTTTAATGAATACATTAGCATTTTTTACTGTGCAAATTTATGGTGGCTCTGAGTATTTCAATACTGGTATTTTTGTTCCATTATTATCTGTATATGACAGTAAATCTGAAACCAGAACATAGCTTTGATCCTTTGTGCAGTCTAAAAACGAGGACAGGGCATTAAGATTAATGTGTAAAAATAGCCATAAGCAAACAGATTTCACCCTACTTGTATTTACAAGCCTTGATCTTTACACAGCCAGTGGTCTGTCAACCTGGTGACCCTGTATCCTCATTAACCTTGGGATCAGGAACAGCAAAAACCTGATAACTTCATTCATAAGCTGCTCTGGGTGGCCTCTGCAGTCACAATAAGTTTGTAAACCTATTTGAAGGCGTTAACACGTGGATTAGAATAGTGGTCCCCAACCCCCGTGCCGCGGACCGGTACCGGGCCGTGGGTCATGTGTTACCGGTCCGCGTGCTGCAGAAAAAATAATTATAAAAAACTTGTATGAAAATGCTGTTAATAAAGCTGCGAGTACACATTGAATTTACGGTTATTATTGTATTTGAAAGATACCCCATTATTATATTTTTAAAATATCCCCATTTTTATGCGTATCATTGATTTGTATAAATATGTATACGTATATTTATCTGCCACTCTTTAAGACTGCCGTTTAGAACAGAGTGCCCTGTTCCTTTACCTTCTACTGCCCCTCTGTGGAAAAAGAGAAGACTGGGGCCTGGGCACTACTGCGCGTGCGCGGTCTGAGGCATCGTTTATTCAATATCTTGAACCTGTGTCACCATTAAAAATATATAATGAGGAGGTAAGGAGGTAATGAGGTAAGAGATAAGGAAGTCTGGATACGCTGATTTAATTAAACTGAATTATATAAAACTAATTATATATAATACATCTATAATGTATATACATGAACAACGAACTTTTTTATTAGGTTTGGTAGTAATTTCAGCTGTATTTTATTTATACATCATTAGAAAAACTAGACTAGACTGCGTTACAGAAATACCACATATTTACATTGTTTTTCATGTTGATAAAGAAAAATAGCAGTTCCAAAAAACAGACCAAACCACCACAACACTACCACCAAGAAAAAAAGTAACCCTTTACGCAAAAAATAATACCCTTACAAAAAGATCTGTAGTAATGCTTTAAGAAACTATAAGATTCCCTTTGTAGTCTCCTTGCACTATTCATTACTGTCTGACAATAATGCATAGTGTGACGGTCGTCCCGCCCCCTCGCGGGATTCCCCGTTCGTCTTCCCCAGTCTACTGAGCTCTCGTGTCTGTCCTGGTCTGTTTTTCCCTGTCCTCCCTTGTTCCC
>JBBPDH010000136.1:13353243-13378581 GCA_037974565.1 Clupeocharax schoutedeni
TATGCATTTCTTCATGTTTATATGTTAGCATGGATTTTAATTAAATTGACTTGTTTACTATTGTTATTTGATAAAACCCTGTAATTCCAGTTTCTCGTCTGGTGTCTCAAATGGTAACTCAGCAGTGACTCAACTGATCTCTACTAAGAGCAACCATCTGTCATTAGTAAATGACTTAACTGTAACTTATCTGTAGTATTTATACCGGGCACTTGTGTATATAGCATAGTGTACTTTCATGTTAGTATATATACTTATATATATTATATATTTTATTGGGTTTTTGTGTCTGGGTGTCTGCTGTCATTATGTAAGTTATTTCCTTTGGGATCAATTAAGTTTTCTGATTCTGATCTTGAAGGTTTCTAAGTTTCCAATTTTTTAAAAAATGTCATTTTGATGTGATCAGGGCTATGCCACAATATATTCTACCTATATTTCCATAATCTACATTTTGTTCATGTTCTTTATAGGCTGAATTCTGAGAACTTTATTTTTGAGAAATGTTTCTCATAGCGGACACTGCAGAACATGAGTGCTGCAAAATAAACAATACATGAGTGAATGTCTGTTTTATATTTAAATGTTTTTTATCCATGTTTGACTAAAAAGGTTTTCTCTTTTTGTCTCTTAGTACAGTTTGTGTAAAAACAAAATGGTACATTGCCACTTATCTTTTTCTTTTTTTTTTACTTATTTAAATTTAGATTTATGGTTGTGTGCAATTACTCCTTGAAAATCCTTTCTATTTTTTCATTCACTCAAGGTGTGATTATGCATTTTGCAGCCTTGAAACAAATGAATTCATGACATTATTTTGTCTCCTTTTGTGTTACAGTGAGGAGAATGTTTGGAAATTATGTGAGTATATCAAGAATCACGAGACAAGTCCAGTGGATGAGGTCTATGCTGTCTTCATATCAAATGAAAGAAAAACAGTGGGTACTCTAGTAAAGTCTAATGAAATACCATATGTATTGTATTGTACAGAATGTATAATATTCTGATTGCTATAATATTGGTTTTATCCTCGGTAATCAGATCCCTATTTGGAAACAGAAATCCAGTAGAGGAGATAAACCAGTGATCTGGGTAAGATGGTCATTCTCTGCAACCATGCAGAGAAAATATATACATTTTCACATTTATTTTTTTAAATATATGATCATCTGTAATTATGTTGTCTCAGTGTATCACAACCCAGGCCTGGACTCACCCGCCTCTGCATCTTTGTGTTTTCACTGCTTTAACACCCCAACTTCAACTTAGCATGTGGTTGTTAATGATCCTATTAGTTGGATTAGGTGTGTTAGAAGCAGTGAAAATGCATTTGCAGAGTAGAGTGTCTCCAGGACCAGGCCTGAGAAACAAAGGTGTGATAATAAAAACTAATGTGATCATTTCCAACATTTTAGGATTACCATGTTGTGTTGCTGCACTTTAATAAACAAGGACAAAGTTTTATATATGATTTGGACACCATCCTCCCCTTCCCGTGTCCTTTTGATGTATATGCCAGGGAAGCTTTTCGCTCTGATTTGTTCTTAAAACTGGATTTTCACAGGTAAGTTGTCAGTTCACAATACAACACCACAATAAAATAGTCACCCCAGTGCAAATTGCAAATCTTTAAATTTACAAGAAGTATGTTGGCTACTTACAGGAAGATGCGAGTCATACCGGCTGCCACATACCTAAAGAAGTTTGCTTCTGATAGGTCTCATATGAAATATTCTAATGGGACATGGCGCATGCCCCCACCCTCATACACTTGCATAGAAACAGCAGGTAAATAATTAAATCCTCAAAATAATTGAATAGAATATTTTGGTTTTGTTTTATAACTGGTCTCTCTCTTTTTGTAGAGTCCAAGATGAATCTTGATGACTTCATCAGCATGGATACTAGTGTAGGATGTGGTGAAGTTTATAAACTTTGTGACTTTGTGCAGCACTTTGGAACCAAGTTATAAATTTAGAGGCAGTGAACAGTCTGTACTGAAAGCCATGCACTTAAACACAGGAGACAGATGTTGGGAGGTACATGGAAAGTTCCGTTCAAAACGATGTCATTTATCTAATGCCAAATGTTAACATTTCACTTTGTTGATTAGTTAATATCAGATGAAAATGGAGTCATTCACAGTAAATATATGAAGTGTATTGTATATGGATAAACTCTAATGCACTGATTCCTGTTGGTGAAACATGCTTAGATCCTATATGAGGAGGATAGTTTAACATTATTTATAAGAAAACTGGAATGCCGGTTAAAATGTATACACAAAAAATATGCATATTTTGAATTTGATGCCAGCAACAATGAACTGGGTCATGAGTGTCACATGGGCCCAAGGCAACCAAGGCTCATTGATGCATAAGGCTATGCTGCCTGGTCCAATCACACAAAAGAGCTACACAAATTACTGAAAGTGTCAACGCTGACTGTAATACTAAGGTTTCTCAAAACAGTGCATCAGGTTGCTGTGTAGCTGCTGACCGGTCAGAGTGCCCATGCTGAACCCAGTTCACTGCTGAAGGTGCTTACTATGGGAACATTACAACTCGACCATGGGTAATCAGTTTTAATTTTTTTTTTAAATAAAATTAGGTATTCCCTAATGGAAGTGGTCTCTTTCAGTAGAATAATGTGCCCTGCCACACTGTAACAGTTGTTCAGGAGGGTTTGAGGAGAACATTAGATACAGCCCATATTCAGAGGTCCTGTGGAATTCAAAACCATTTTGTTGGCATGTGAGGGATGTAAACAATATTAGGCAGGTGGTTTTAATGTTATCACTGGTCGGTGTGCAAATTTAGTTCTTAAAGTAGAATTTTAAATACATTTTGTCACCACAGTAAATCATTACAGTATATCAGTGAGATCAGTAGGTTTATTATTTGCCTGAGTTTTTGTATAAATGAGACAGGAAGGTTGATATACAAATAATAAAAAAACACTGTCATTAACAGTGTGTAACAACAAATATTGGTTCTGGTTTTATGCAATTGCAGATAAGTAATCTTTTACTTCAGCAGGTGAGAGCCTGCGAAACCCAGCCTCGTTACAGATCCCCACTTCAATGTTATCTTCAGTCATTTGACCCTCAAAACTTTCCTGTAGAAGGATGCAGATACAAGGTAGACTTAGTGATACATAATACAGTAAGTATTATGAGCATTCCTAATATAAAAATAGCCATCAGTATTATGCATAGTTACTCAGATCAAACACTTAGATCAGGACTGATTAAATGGTTGATAACATACCTTCAAGGTCAGGATTGCTGTGTGTATTGCGTCTTCAAGTTCTAGATCTTCGTTGTATCTTGAATGAAATAATCATACATGAATTAGTGTAATTTAATACTCGGATCACTTAAATTGCACTCTACAGAGTTCAAAACCGACAGTAAACATTCGCCACTCGTAAACATCAGTTGAATAGGTTGTTTATGTGCCATCTTAATCAGTAATTTAATTATTTCCAGAAAAAGCAGCAAACATAAATCACACAATCAGCATTAGTGTCTGCTACTCTGATACAAGTCCTTCCATCTTCTTTTACATAATTGAGATTATGAAAAATAAACAGCTTTCAAAGTATTAAAACTGAGCTACTGACGGTTTGTGCCGCCGAAAAACCACCTTTGCACCTGGTCATTTCTTGAATTCTGAGTATCAGGATAATGCTCTCCCCATAAAATGCAACTGTACAAACACCAAAAAGCAGTTAAAACTGATTTAAATCAGATAACTCAAACATTAAGGAGATCTGAAATGCACTTCACCCAGAACAGTGTAAATCAATCCACCTCTCGATGCCATACTAAACAACTGACACACTGTTGTTCTGGTTTTGGAAAAGAGACTGACCTCCAGACTCCAGCCACTTAATGCCAGCATCACTACTCCCAAGTTAATTCAGGAATTTCTTAACAGAGTTTAATTTGGTAGCCTGAATTGGTGCCAGCTTAAATAAAGTGATTGTTTGCTTAACCTTTACCTCACCTTGTAATCTTGCTACATTGCTCAATGGTTCATCACAGCAATAACAGAGGAGTCTAATTACTATTATACCATGTTCTCATACCTTTTGTTGAATAAAACAGAAAAAATGTTTCACAGGGTGGCCGTTGTATATGTGCATTACACACAGCACAGGAATAAGATTCCCAGTCAACCGCAGGCTCAATAAAAGTGTTATGTAATGACAAACAACCACTAGAATGCACCAACCTAGTAACGTTCCTAGTAACCATGCAGCCTAAACCACGTAGGTTTGTGTAGGTTGTCAAATTGGAGGCACCAACAACAGATGTTTTCCCCTACTGGCTGAAAAAAAAGTAGAAGCTGATATCTTCATCAGATTCGCCAGCACACTGACTTCATTACCTTTTCTCAAGAAATGTTTTTCCATTCACGTAGTTCTTTCCCATTGCTGTGGCTTTCCAAGCAAAATATGCACCCTGACAGAACAGAAGGATTGAAATGCAAATTACACATCAAGTTTTGTCAGTTTTATGTATACATGAACATAAACACTCAACAGGTTGCAATAAAATGTCTTTGTGGAAGACGTATCTTTACCGATGGATCAGATTGAAAGAGGTATGGTCGGTCCTCATCCCATCCAGCGATGAGCAATGAGACTCCAAATGGACGTACACCCCTAAAAAGAGATTAATAATTATAAAACAATACCAAGTCCTACATACTGCCAAATTGTAATATGTCCTCATGCATACAGTACTAGTTATTAAAATATTAATTAATGAATAAAAATAAATAAGATACCCTGACTGTGTGTATTCCTGCATTACAGAGGCTACTCTCTGTACCAGCTGTCCTGTAGGAATTGACTCTTGGTAAACCAAGAAGTATTGCTGGGCCAGTTTTCTGGCTCTTCTAACCAGGACCCTATCATGAAAGGACATTATGCATATTGAATATGGACATCCAAATACTGACTATAAGGAAAACTGATTATATAACCAAAAAAACACATAGCATTATTTGCATACCTGTAGTCAGGGCCCATACCACTGTACACCATGCCAATGTGTTTAGTTATGGGTTCGACTTTGTGAACACTCTGCTCATCGTACAGTATGGACTTTTGTTTCTTCTCTGTTGCCAGGACCACTCCATTGGAAGCTGAGCGATGAAGAAGAGGTCAAAATATCAAAACCATCCACCCACACAAAAGTTAGGTGATGATGTACACAGTGCACTTATGATCGGGGCACATTCTCAAATGAGCTCTGGTGTCAAAACGTTTATTCAAGTGTATATATAGCCTACATACATATACACATGTTTGCATACTACAAACAAATATTACAATTACAAATGTAGTAGAACAGGATATCTATGTAAGTGCAGATGCTAGTTGCTGATATATAAGCTTGAGAGATATAAATATTACCTTTGATTCCTACAGACGGTGCACCAGCTGCCACGGCTGCCAGAGCATACTCGATCTGTACCAGTTTACCAGAAGGGCTGTAAAGAAGCAGTTAGTCTGGTTAGAGGGAATTTAAGAATTGAAAGGCAGACGTGAAGAACTGGATGACAATTACAGTGAAGCCTCGGATCACTCGTTATCACAAAATGAAGCAGCGGGCAGCCGGGAATCCATCTCCCGAGGAACAGTGTGTGGGGGCGGTACCTCAGTGGTGCCACTAGTAGTATTCAAACCCACGGCTGTCTGACTAGGCCACCAACAGTGTGCAGACTGTTTGAATACTTTATAAATGATAAACAGTATAATTCTAGTGGTGTTCAGCATCATGTCCCAGAGTGACGCTGCACCCCAGACACAACATGCTCAAACTAACCGAAACCGAAACGGGTTATATACTCACAATTAAAAACACACAACGTTCACGTATTTACCGACACATCGACATCACGAAAACAACTACAAAACGAGTACTTTACCTAAAAGTAGTCAGAGAGAAACTGTACCCCCTGTCTGCCATCTTAACTTCCCGAACACTTTCCGGTTGAAGACCATTCAAAGTAAAGGTTTAAACTACAACAACATACTGCCTGATTAAGACCTTATTTTTTATAGTTTTGAGATGTTTCGACCTAAACCATTTTTAAATAATATGCAAGATCGTGTAAGTAAAAATAATCACGAAAAAGGTCACAGTAATAGTTGTTCTGTTTTCACAACTTAAGAAAATGAACGCTGTCAGTTGGCAATACTTTTTTTTTAACTATCAAAATATACTATTTATAACACAAACGCCTGGTACATTTCCCCACCCGTGTTAAACTTGCATGTATGTTTGCATATATGTATGTCTCTTAATATATATGGTGTTTACAAATTCCTGAGACGTTTAGGTGATAATATAATGAGAAAAACATCCTCTGCTATTGAATAAAGAGGAATTTGTGCTAAAATTGTAAAAGCTTTTATTAAAAATCAGGGCGGAAAGGGGCGGTGGGTGATCTGCTCGTCTCTTCTCCTCCAGCCTCTACAGACTAGCTCGTCTAAGGCCAAGGTATTGTCCATACACACCGGATAAAAACAGCTTTTTGGTTCACAAATGAAAATTTGTCTGTATAGCATTAATTTATAAGAACACTTGGGACATTTTCACTACTCTGATTACTCACTTATGACCACATAACGGATCGAAATTGTTGATTAAGCGAGGCGCGACGCCACTGAAGGCGATGGCCGAAGAGGAAACATGGCTCGACTGGCTAATGCTAACTAGACGACTTACCAGTTACGCTTAACGATAGTTCACTCTAGGTAGTTTACTATTTATTGATATATGTCTTCGAATGCCGAGACCCAGTGCCTTCCTGCAATTAATTAATTATTTATTACTTTCGACAGCAAAGTAGGTTTTTACGAACGATCGTAATGCCAATAGGCTAATGTTAGCGTAGGCTAGCATCGCATAGCTTTACCGTTACATTAGCTAAGTGAGAGGGGCAAAGACGTTATTCGACATTGGCTTCACTTTTGTGCTGTGCTCAGGAATATGTAAAATGCTGAGTTCATTTTTTCTTTAAGTCCTTTACTTTAGATGTGAGAGCAGAAAGTCTCGAAACAGTGTTTATCTGGGTTAGCTTAGCTTAGCCAGCCAGCTGCTGTAGTGTTGCAGAGACAGACACAGATGATGTGTGTTTCTAGGGAAAGCCATGGCTCGTGGGCAGCAGAAGATTCAGTCCCAGCAGAAGAACGCCAAAAAAGCAGCAGAAAAGAAAAAGGCACAGGGAGCGGATCAGAAAACTGCTGCCAAAGCAGCCCTCGTCCACACATGCCCTGTCTGCAGGGTAAGTCGGAAATGTTAGGAAATAAGGCATCACAACAAACAGATCAGTGCATGCAAATGTACATGTATCTGTGGTCTGTTAATGTTAGGCATCACAACAAACAGAATAGTGCATGCAGATGCAGATCTATTCTCTCTGTTATAGCTGCCAGTCATTACTCATTACGTACTTGTTGCTCGGGTTGTCAGCTGGTGGTTAGGGAGTTGCCCCTGCAATCAGAGGATTGTGGGTTTGAATCCCAGGACTGCCAGTGGCACCTATGAGGTACCCTTGCGCTAGGTACCGTTCCCACATACTGCTTCTGGGTGCTATGTTCCTGGCTGGCCACAGCTTCACTTGGGTGAATGGGTTAAATGCAGAGAACAATTTCTTGCTGTACACTGTGCTGGGGTGTGTTCATGTAGGACAAATGGACACATTTTACACTTACACTTCTGAAAGAACCATGATTTTTCGTTTCATCTATAGACACAGATGCCTGACCCAAAGACTTTTAAGCAGCATTTTGAGAGCAAACATCCCAAGTCTCCAATGCCCCCTGAGCTGGTGGATGTGCAGGCATAAAAGGAGCACGAGGAATATCTGCATTTATGGCAAGTCAAGTGTGTTCATGATGTCAGGTTTCTATGTGAATTTGTGACCTCCCTGTGTAAGTGTGAATCCCAAACTCATTGTGTTACATGTAATTCACAGACCTTGGGGAAAGAAGTGATGCGATTCAGCTTGGCCAACTGTTTCAACTCATCTGGACACGTAGTGACAGGAGATCTAAGGATGGACTAAAGCACACCAGCACCCATTTGATTTTATATTTTTATAAGTACCTTGCCTTCATTTAGGCCAGCCGTCATTTCAAATGTGCTACGTGCCCTAACAGCGCATCGTCATGTCCTGTCAAAGCCCTAAGTATTTACCCACCACTAATTTAATATTTCTTTTGTTCCTATCACAATTTCTTCCCGTTTTTAAAACCATACTAACAAATACACAACTGTTCTCCTGTATGTCCTGTTCAGTAATGCCCTCGTGACTTGTTCTGTGAGGAATTGCACCACTGTGGGGATTAACAATATTGGCCTGTATTGTGACTGAGTTAGATAATTTAGCCGGCACAATGATCTTCAGAGCAGCACAGTAGGCTCTCATGCAAAGTAATTTGGATGTTGAATATAGGCTTTGAAATTGCTTAACGTTTGAGCAGTTTTTTTCTATGGTTTTCAATAAATGTATAAGCATATAGCCCAAATGTGTCATGGTGACTGCCTGAAAGATTTATATGGAGGTGCCTTTATTATTATTATTTTTTTTTCTTTTCAATGTTACAAGTGTATAGTGGGGAGATTTGAACTGTATAGAAGTGTTAATAGTTTCGTAATTGTTGGAGAAAGAATTTGGAGATTTTTCTTTGGAATGAACTAGAACTAGGGTTTACGACTTTTTACTGCTGTATGTTAATGTGATATGCAGCCAAGTAATATTTAATTGCACAACTAATAGTAAATAGAAAAAAACTTTGGTGTTTGGAATTTACAAACCATGGCTTTGATTTAGCATTTATGTCAGTATTTTTTTAAATATGAAGCGGTGTTCATTAGGTGGAAAAACTTTGGGACCCCGAACCAAATTTAGCAACATAACACTTTCTTGCACTTTATATGCTTTTTTTGCTCCACATAGCAAATACATGTATATAAACATGAGTGGCATTACATTCACGTTGTGTAGATAATATGAAAACTAAACAACCAATTTAAATCAATAGCTCTTTCTTTGTGATTCTCATACATTCTCATTCATAAATAACATTTATGCAACCTTCTGTTACTGGGGTAGAGTAGTAGCTTCAGTTGTTGCAGTATGTAAACTACACACACGGTTAAGGAATGACCTCAAACAAAACAGAGAGTGGTGATCTTAGGAACTAGCTCTCAGTCTCAAAAGCTACTTCACAGAAAGCTGATATCTGAAAAGGTTAGAAACACTGTTTTAGGATAGTTGTGAGATGTTTCAGCTTAAAATATCAGATCACAGGCAAGGTGATGTAGTTTCAAAAGAAACCTTTTCTGTTTTTGTTAGAATTTATCATCTACATGAGAACAATTTGTGGAATTTCTATAACAATGAAGGGCATGGGTACCAATCAAAAGTTTTTGCACACTAAGATGTTAGGTGTTTGCATGGTACTTAATATTTCCTAAAAATATGTGTAATATTCTGTTACATGTTAATTATCAGCCAGAAAATGTCAATTTTTATGAATCACTTCTGACTTATGAAAAGCCACTATAATTATAATGTGGATCGCCAGACAAGTTTCAGATATTGATCGGCAGTTAAGGAGATGAAACGGTTAAGTGCATTTAAAGTTAAAGGACAGCCTAAAATGTTGCTCTGCATCGCCACACAACCAGTTAATAGGATGTCTGATGTGCAATGTTACAGATTTTTACCATGTTGTAAATGAAACTTGTTTTATTTGACATTTTCCAATGCTTAACAAGATTAAAACTACAGTGTATGAAATATATAGATAAGCAGCTGAAAAAAGGACTTGAGTGCACAAACAGTTGACTGGTAGTGTACGTGACAATCCTTCATCTTAAGGGCTTTTAGTTTCTGAACATTTAGTACAGGGATCAGGCATTCTACCTTTGGGTGTGGGAAAATTCAGTTCACTCATTTTCCTCCCAACAATTACAGCCACAGAGATGAAACAAGGTGGGATTACCTACTCTGCCTTTTTTTGTGAAGTCTGGCTTTCTTTCTGAAATGCAATAAACACAACCTGTCAGACATGCTCCACAGAATTCCACAGTGATTATGCATCACAGTAGATGTCATTAAACATAACTCATGATGACTGTAAGTGAGGTCCTGCCCCAAACTGGTTTTCATTTCTTACAATTTAGCATCACGTTCAGCTGAAACTAGTGAGCTACTGAAAAATGTCCACTGGAGCTAGTTAATATAAGCTATGCCTTTCAGTCACAATTACAGTCACAAATGTATCTAACAGGTGCTGTATGTTGCTAGTGTAACTAGCACATCATACGTTGTCATAAAGGCATGGAATCCTGTGTTACAGCCAGGCCGTTTCAGTGTGAGACAGATTTAGCCACTTCCACGCCTGTTCCACCTCGTCACTGCCTGAATCCAGCAGCCGTGACGATGAAGAGGATAAACTGAGTTGGTGGTGAAGGACTTCCCAACTTCTCATAATCATTTTCAGAATTACACTTCACTGCTGCAACATACAGATTGTAAAAGGCATCTGCTCAAAGTGGTGTATAATCTGTGGAGAGAAAACGACTGAAAATGGTACACACAAGCCATCTGGAAAGGGTATCAAAATACTTCACACCCATCGAAGGATTACTCAATAAAGTAATTTTATATACCTCTTTTCAGGCTCCGTCATAATTTTCAATGCCACAATTGTACACTGCTCAAAGTTTTCATGATCACATGAATATAGTCAAGAGAAACTGAAGTTTTTAGACGTTGTATAGGATCATTTGCACGTCAACCCTCTCTCCCACTGTCAAGATGTTGCATGCTATGTCTGAGCTGGTAATGTGGTTTTCTGCAGAAAGCCAAGTTTCAGAGGACTCGAATGGATTTTCAGTAGCAAATCTCCAGTAGCAGTGTAATTTAGTCTGGAAAACTGACCCTATATTACAGGGCCTTTTCTCTGTACTGGATCCATTATGGGTGAAAAGAAATTGAGCTAAACCACAGTGCTATCAGTCATGATGGAGGCCTAAATTATTGTAATTCAAATCCCTTTTTGATTTCAAGTAATTACTGCCATGTTGAATATTACACTGTGGCACAATAGAGAACATTTTTGTAAGAAAGAGATTGTGTGCAAGGCATTGCTGTATTTGCATTAATATTCTCATCCATGTTTTTATTCTTAAAAGCAAATAGGGGTATATAATAGTAAAATAGAAGTCCAGAAGTTCAAAGGTTTGACTATTTTTGCTATGGACTGTACCCGTGTTCATTTGGAAGTGTTTTGGGGATTATTCTTGGGGCTGAGAATATTTGGTGCTAACTGGGCCTGTTATTATTAGTTGGGAGGTTCCATGTTGTTTCTTTTTCAATTTTATTATAAAGTAATCTTATACATATTGGTAAAGTGAAATGAAGCTTCATCTGTACCACAGTATGTGAAGTACATTTAATTTTTCCGACAAAGAGGTATAGGCTCTCATCAATTTACAGTGAAAATAGGTGGCAGTAGAAGACAGAGAGGAATGTGTCCATGTCCTAATACAAGCAACACTGAGGTACACTGTCTTTTATGGTTAACATATTGACAAGAAGACGTTTCTTAGACGTGTAAGTGCTTGATACATTGTTAAATTTAAGTTGGATTTACCATTGCTTACTGTTATTAATGTTATTCTCCTTTGGCCACTAATGATCATTTAAAACACCTAATCAGAACATGGTTATGAAAATGGCTTTGGCTTTCAGAAATGACAAAATGAAAAGAAGAAAGTATAAATATCAGTGACTATGCAACTGCATCATACACTGCTATGCCTCCTGTTTCTGAGTATACTATTTCTGAATGTACTCACCCTATATCCTGCAGCTGATTAAACGGAACTCTGTTGCAAAACAATATGCAGAATACATAATATACAGCAATAATATACCTTTCCCTTTTTCCTTTTTAGGTGACAGCTTACAGTCTCAGATTGCAGGCAAATAAGCACATATGCATGATTATTTTTCCCCTCCATGTTTGTTGCAGTGGAGACTATTCAGCTATAGTACGGACAGTTTTGTGTCTGATTGTTTTAATGATTACATATTACAGTTCAGTCTCTGGCATAATGGTCATGCGACTAGTTCTTGTTATATTCCACCAGCAGAATATTCAACACATATACACTAACAATGAAACCTGCTCACCTGGTGTCAGACTTTCCTTTAGGATAAAGGAAGCAACTGTTGACTGCATTTCACTGTTGACGACTGATGATGGGAAATAGTAGTTTGTTAGATTTCTGTTAGGTGACAGAGCCACTATAACCAAATTTAAATTAAGGTGGAACACCTGCCATAAAGCACAACATCTGTGTATACCCTAATTTGTACATGGCCAGCTTATTTTATACCAGAAGTAAGGTGGACAAAGAAAAGCACTTGGACATCAAATGCTGCCCTTTACTTAATTTTAGCCTGATGAGTAAGTACTTCCTAACTCTGCTAGCTTGACAAACTTGGCAACTGTGTCACAGAACTGGTTAATGGCATGCTTGAAGGAATAACTTTGAGTGCCAGAAGTAGTGCGGCAGGGCGTAATGTCAGACTGGCACAGCCGGGATAAGACACTGATACGTGTTTACAGGCAGCCACAGGTCTTGACCACCATGTTCCGATGTTTCTTAAGTATTACATTGTTGTTGTCATCATAGAAGAGCACAGAGATGGGACTGAGCTTGGTTGGAGCACAGCAGGCTTTCGGGACCTCGTCTGGCTTTATGAGATGGACCTGTCAAAGCAAAGGCATCAGTTCAGTCATCTATTCACTGTCAGAAAAGCTGATCTGCCAATGAAACTGAGGTCAGAAATGAAATAAATGAAATCTGGAAGAAAAAAAAACCCTGACAGAAACAAACAAAAAGCATTCTACCAGCATTTTAAGGTACTAACCACAAGCTGGATCATTGCATGATTAGTAGCATTCATACAGGATCCCAGAGGATAGTCACATTCCCCATCACAGTAATACGCTGAGTATCCTGTTGGGGCCAAAACCCAGTCCTGAAAAAGATAAAAACCCAGGGGATGTTCTATCTTTGCTTGTTTTAGTAGTAACAGTGATTAGTGGATAAATGATGTGGCAGATACACTGTTTGTGACATTTGTAAGTCTTTTACCTTCCAACCAAGGTCACTGAAGCTGACATATAGTTCATGCTTCTTACAGGCCTGCCGCCCACTGCTCACATGATGTTGAGCTGAAATCAAAAGGACAAAGCTGTTTAGTTAATGTACAATTTCTAAGTGGTGATTTTAATCCACATCTGGCATTTTAATTTACAAACAAAACAAAACCCAAACAAAAAAAAAAACAAGGGTGCGCTTACCAAATATGCCCGGTCTATTCGGATGAGGCAGGTCAGACTTGGTTTTTTTCTTGCGAGGACTGTGGGGTCTGACGGCCCGAGGTGGGCGGCAAGGAGCCTGGCTTGCCCGAAAGAAGGTCACCATGAAGGGTTGCTTGGAGCGAGGACCCCTGCGGCCAATCAAACCCACCCAGGCCGCAGACAACGAGCGGTCTGAGAGAAGGATAGAGCATAATGAACAAATGCACACTTTTATATACTTCTCAGATCAAATGCTTCTAACATTGTTTTGCACAGTTAAAGATATATGCTACATATATTAAAACACTGATGAATACTAAAAAGTTTCCTTCTGTTTTGTGACATATTCCCAAGTGAAAAATTGAAACAGGGAGGGTTGGGTTTCTGAGCTAGCTGGAAGTTTTTAAGCTAACAAGGGGCTGTGAGTACTGTACTTATTTTGGATCCGTTTTTACATAAACAAAGACATTTTCAAAAGTTAAAAAGACACTTTATTCTTATCCTAGTTGTTAATTACATTCAATGATGAACGTAGCAGGCCAGTAAGTTGGTGTACTTCTGTATTTAACAGTTTTTTATTCAATTTTGGATTTGTGAAAAGTGTGTTTATTAAATACAGCATAATAGTATTATAGCATCGTCATATTTTAGCATTAAATCTAACACAATGACATTTCCAATGGCAAGGTTTTTCCAAATTTCTGACATGCAGTTTATGACTGTTACACTATTATCAGTCTAACATCCTTCTGTTTTGCAGGTTGTATGAGTAAATGTGAGCCATCAGTTTAGAAAAGCAGTATTATCAGTAACTGGCAAATACACTCATTAGAACACCACGTATGCTCCACGTTTTTATTTGGTGCTGTACGAGATGCTCACCCTCCTCTGTTTCCACGTACAGACGGATCCCTAAGTTGCTTCGTGGGTGCAGTAGCCAGCGGTTGCTGGCAGATGTCACATCGAAGGCCAGCCAGCCCTCCTGTCCTGCTGGCACAGACTGCATGTCCAACAGGACCAGCTCAGGCTCCCTAAACACACACCATAAAGATCCAGCCTTTGTAAAGTGATACGCTTACTGTAGACACTGGTCTGGATGGTCATTTTCTAGTCTAAAGTCATTTTTTAGAAGACACATTATGAACAAAGCAGAGAAATGACAGTGTTGTAAAAAAGCACCACACAAATTACTGCCGAAAATGTTTAGCATGTTGCATTAAAGGCCCATTCAACCACCTAATTTAGGAGTAATGAACACTTCTAAAAATATCAGATACTGAATCTTTTCCTGAGATGCTTGGAACACATGCATTCTAAGAAGGACATTAGGGCGTGACCTGTGTCTTTTCTCTCTCTGGATTTCATACACAGAGATGTGGAGAGTACGGTTTGCTCGCTGACCAACAGTCAGGGTTTTGTAGATGCGAAACTCTGCGGCAGTGACCGTCTCTCCCTGGGGGAGTGGTGTCAGATCAAAACGGAATTCCTTCCAGTAAGGCCGAGGCTGGAGGAGGTCTTTCTCGTGCTCCACTGATGGAGAGGTGGGAGGGAGAAAAACAGAAGGGAGAGACAGTGAAATTTAATACAGTAAATACACTCACCAGCCGCTTTACTTGTTACCTTGGATTTGTACCTACAATCATTTTCAGTATGATTAGGGCTGGGCAATAGCAATTTTAATCAGAATTAGAAAACTTTATTGATGCAGGAAGAAACTGCTTATGTTACGACTGCACAGAAATAGACACAAAGGCAAGAACAATATGACATATAATATAACGTTAAAGTAAAACTACTATGAATCATACACAACATATTAACACAAAACATATTAACACAACAATTAACAAAATAAATTAACATATATACACAAATAGTGGTTTGGACTCTATACCAAATCTGTTATGGCACTTAAAAACAAAAGTAGTCAATTATGCACATAATTATGTACATAATAATACTATTGTATAAATAATGACAGTAATGATAAAATTGCACATAATAATAAAGATATTACAGGCAATGATAATGATTTAGCACACAATAAGAGACTGCACATCTAAGGAGCAGGAGGTTATTACACAGATGTTCTAGAGTCTAAATCCAATGCCAAGTAATCCCAAGGCTCATACTCCCATACAGATAGATATTTTTTAAAACAGGCTTTTTGCCACACATAAAAGTAATAAAATGTGGACATTATATTGAAGTTTATATGTTTAGTGAAATAACTGGCAAAAACTATTTGCCAGCATTCATCCCAACGATTGTCTGTCTGGGAGAGGGTGGAAGAAAATTAGTTTCACTCCCACACATTTTCACCATCTGTGGAACACACACTACCAAGGCAGTGTCACTGCTGTGCTGAGAATGATCCACCAGCTCACTGGTGGTCCAGTGGGGGTCCTGATCACTGGTGAACAGGGTAAACGGGGCAAGTGAAGCACACTTTTAATAGATAGGTAGCAAATACAGGCTTCAAATGTTTTGTTCAAACAAATGTTCAAATTACATTTTTAGTGTAAATAATTAGTTTTACATTTTCATTTTTATTTTTATTAATCAACCTGTGTTAACACAAATTAATTAAATTTGTACAATAGAGGCACTAATTAGAAAAACATTCAGAAATGTGTTATCAAGTGAAGAACCATTCTGGGCTCCCTGAAATTGTACATAGAGTGAATGCTGTCTTTAAGTGTTATAAAATAGATTGTAGGTGGATAGATTACATGTTTAAGTTCTTATGACACTTCATTAACTTAAATATACCAGGAATCTGCCAGATCTTCTATGTAAAGATTATTGAAAAAGTGATTCCAGTTTAAACGACCCCAACACGTGTCTCCTTTTCTTAGGCCTCCAGTCATTGCTAAGCAACTGTTGCTACTTTTTTATATTTTCATTATTTATACAATAGCTGACCAGTGACCAATGCTTAGCAGTGACTGGCGGCCTAAGAAAAGGAGACAGGTCTTAGGGTTGCTTTGAATGGAATATTTTTTTTCTATGGCACTCAATGGAAGTAATTCTGAATGATTCCTAACCATATCTAAGCTCTAATAAAGCCATAAGAACCTGTACATGCGATCTACCCAGGTATACACAATTTTATGACATGCCAAGCTTGGGGTTAGACAGTTAACCAATGTTAACTAGTTGTTTCTGGTATTTTTGAGAATATTTATAATAAGTAATCACAAAACTAGCTCAATAAGTAATGAATAGTCTAGCATAATGCAGCACAGTATGACAGTTGGATAATTTCCCCAACCTGTATAAGAACAGGCTGAAGAGGGGTAGTAAAAAAAAATAGCACCTGTATTATTGTTTAATTTGGGAGGAGGAGGGAGGGGAGAGAGGTAGAGGGAGAGAAGGCCTGATTGCTTGCCAAAATCATATAGCCTACAAGCAAACACTGACAGCTGTATGGCAGAGAGGGGGAGTGGAGAACAGAGGACGAGGGAGTGAGAGAGATTTTAAGAAAGCTAATGAGTACACTTAAAGAAAGAGAGGATCAGAGGCATGCTAGCAGTGATAACTAAGGCATGATATAGAAAGAAATGAAAGAGGAGATAATGTGTAGCTGGGGTGTGAGATCACATGTTGAGGAATAGGTAGACAGGAGAGGGTGATAAGAATAAAGAGAGAGAGAAAGAGATGAACATTTAGAGCCCCGTGGGTCAGACTAACACCCACGGCCAGGCCTGCACTGTAGGGTAATTAGAGGCAGTGTGGGGCCGGCTCCCGCTCAACACACAACCACTAATTACAGCCTTGCTGTGTATTTTTAGAGGAGTGCCTGACATTATTTTCATTTCCCTCTCCCTCCTCCTCTTTCTGCCTAGCAATGAAGCCTGTAATTCTGCACAGCTGTATGCCCTCTGCATCATCACACAGGCTGTCCTTCACTTGGGTTTGCCCACATGGGTAGAGCGACTGATACTGCATCAGCCATTATGGATTAGCAAGAGTGTCTTTTTGGGTTATTAACACAGCCATTTTCAGTCCAACCGAAAAAGTACTGCTGTCCACTACTAACCACAGACAATGGGCTGCTGGCTAGACCAGCGATGATGATGAAAATAAGGCAAGACAAATGTTCTCCCATGACGAAAAGGAAGAGAGATAAAGGGAGGAGGCCACAGAGGATGGGACATTAAATTGTAATTCTGCAACAGATAAGCATCGTCTCTGGGCTGAGACAGGAAGAAGAGTTGTGGTTGTCTCAGTGCAGAGTACACACTCCACAACTTCTGCCAATTTTAGCGCATAATTTCTTAATAATTGCAGTTGCAGTACCTTGCTGGTGAACAATATGATTTATGAAATCTAAACGCACCCCCCGCCCAGTATATTAAACTCGGTCTTGTTGAATTTGGTGATGGGTGTCCAAACATTTGCAGACATACAGTTGAGTCGGATGTAATGTGTAAACAGAAAACATATAATTCACTTCCCAGTCCATGTATTGGAAGATGGAACATTATTTGCCTTCTTTGTTGTTTTGTCACAAAGCCATTACATTTTCAGGCCACAGATTAGACCTGCCTATTTATGCTGAAGATATAAGGAGTGTGTCTGTCTGAATGTTTGTAATGAGCAGAACAGGACGGCCAATTAGAACAGTCATCAGATCTCAGTCTTAAAGGGTAAAATATTTAAATGGCCTCTCACTTTTCTCTTACCTAGATTGACGAAGCTCATGACTGTGTCTGCCTCGCTGACCACTGTGCCGAGGGGAGGTGTGTGCGTGCTGAGTGTGGGAAGCGCAGCATGGAAGACCCCTTCATGGTTCAAGCCCAGGCTCAGACCCTCATCTCCCTCAGCTGACACAGCATGGTACAGGTCCAGCATGAAGAGCGGGGCAGATGAGGGGGGTCGCAGGGGCGGATGGGGCCGGGGCTGCACGGGCAGGCCCAGGATGGACAGGATTTCCCTCTGCATCTCCTTCTTCTCCCGGCCACTCAGTCTGCGGAAGCTGGAGTGTGCCATGCCCTCCCTTTGCCCACAGACACATGAAAACACACACAGAGGGAAGAAGACCACCAGCAGGAAAAGCCACTGCCGACCTAGAGCTCTGCTGCCAGTGCTGCAGTCACCCTCCTTCCCTCTGCTCTGAAACACATGATGGTCCAGGAGCTCCTTGTTGTTCCTACAAGCAGATGGGACATCCTGGCTGAGGACATCCGTTTCCACTGGTGCCATTTTTCCTTGTTGCTGTATTCTGATGACCTTCCAAGTTTACCCACTGAGCTCTTTGATCACAACCTCTTTCCAGGTGTTTGGACGACCTTAGCCCACGTTCAGACAGTCACAGGTTTCCGAATGACAGCACTCCCAACTACTCAGGTTCAAGACAAACACAAAATGTTTCAGCAACAGAAGGCGTCCCTGAATTAGTTCACCTGTTTTGTTCTGAGCAAACAGAGTTCTTTAAGAGAGATCACTGTTTATTACCCACGGCCCTCCGTTTATCTCTCCTACCCTCCCTGTCCCTCCTTTCTCTCTCACTGTTATCTGCAGAATAAACCTGCGCTCTTCTCCCTCTCACACACTCTCTTCTGTTTACTTATGGAGGGAGAGGGTGCAACACACCACAGATAGAGCAATAACCTCTGGCACTGCAGAAGCGACTTAAAGGAAAACAAACAGCTCTTAAGATTTTTCCACTGCTTTGAAGAGTAGAGTTTGAAAGAGCTAGAGTGAGGTTAAGTAAAGAGCAGGTGCTGAGTAAAGGCTAAGGCAGAATGTGAAATTAAAGTCCATGGGTACAGTAAATAAATAAGGTGGGCTAACCAACGCACCAGCCAAGTCTCTCTTCAAAGGGTCCGAAACTCAGTGCAACACCTGCGTTTTCTCCAAGTATGTAAACAAGTTACAGCTATATTGGCCTCCAGTGAACAAAATTAAATCCATGTGAAATGAAGAACCCTCAGTACATGACCATCTTCTCACCAGCTTTTCATGGCCTTTAGAAAAAAAGCATAATCCAGTAGGTGAACAGTTGCCAAAATGTCCTGTTCCTTTTTTGTACTTTTAAAAGGATTCTTCCACCAGTTCCATCCAATAAAAAATCCACACCTCCTCTGTCTCCTCACACAGCAACACAGTAACAACCGTAGTCTCGGGGATCTACATACTAGTGTGTAATCTGAACATGAGCACTCTTTCTTTTTGCAAGATGCTGGAAAGACAGAGGGAGTGTCCCAAATGACTGAAGCCTCCTCCCTCTCTCTTCGCCTCTACTCCAAACAAAGTTCCCTTCATTCACCATATCCATTTCATCTTCAACACACCCAAAATTTGTTCACAATTACTACATGGCCTGACGTGGTCCAAGGTGTGTCTTTTGGACACAGGGCAGCTCCAACTGCTGTGAAGTCTGTAGTCTGAATAATGAGAAAAGTGAGGTGCAAACTGCATTTAGGTTTTGTGGATTGAAACAGATGATGTGGAGCATGAACAATCATTTAGCATAAGTGATTCACCTCTGAACATCTGTTTCATATCAATAGATGGGCGACTTCTTTTCAGCTTGAATGCAAAGTCTATAACACACACAAACAAATACATTAATACATAAACACACACATTATATATACAGTATAAATATGTTTCTGCTGGCACCTGTTCAGAAAAAAAGAAAATAGATTTAAGTTAACTTGCTGTTGCTCGGAAGTTATAGGCAGAATTTCAAACTGTTCACGCTGTGTGCTGTGATGTGTTCATGACTATAAGGGGCCATTTTACATTCCTTTATGTATGTATTTGTCAGATGTAAGAAGGTGTAATGGATTTATGGATTTGATCAGTAATATCAATTTGTCCATGTAAATTTGAATCTCGTTAACCACACCTGATTAAACTTTGTGAGCTAAAAAATGCAGATGCCTGCAGAAGTGTGGTCCTCCAGGGTCTTGGGCTTAGATGGAACCATAGATTGTTAATTATGGTAATGGGCTTAGTCTCCCTGCCTTAAGGGAAGGCTATCATTGGGCCATTGGTTCACTTCATTGACCTATCTTTATATTTGTTCGTTTCAAATTCAGTCTTCAGGCTGAGATGAATATGAAATCTGAAAGATACATATAGACAAAAACAAGCAGTGTTGCATGTCAAGCTGTATAGCTTACTTGTTTAAGCTGTTACTTCAGGTCAAGGGATCAAACAAAAGTCTTCAGTTTCAAGTCATGTATTTCACACATCATCTGAAAGTCTAATATCCAAAAATGACATGAGCCTCTGTAGCTCACAGTTTAAACTACAGCATCAAAAACAGAAAAAAAGAGTGCATCCATCTTCTACCGCTTTGTCCTGTACTTGGGCTCACATTCATACCTTTGGGCAACTTAGTGTGCTCAATTGACCTATGACCAATGCGTTTATGTTTTTAGTGGTGGGAGGTGGGAAAGCTCCCGGAGGAAACAGAGTCACGGGACGAACATGCAAACTCCACACAGAAAGTCTCTGCGGCCAACCTGGGAGTCGAACCCAGGACCTTCTCGATGCGCGGCAACAGCGCCAACCCCTGCGCCTTTTATGGTGGGCAGATTAAGGCACACATGTGCAATATTCATGCTGTCTAATCAGCACCATGATATTCTACACCTCTGAGGTGGGATGGATTATCTCAGCAAAGGAAAAGTGCTCACTAACAGATTCAGACAGATTTGTGAACAATATTTGAGAGTAATGGGTCATTTGTGTATGTAGAAAATATTTAAGATCTTTGCGTTCAGCTCAGGAAAAATGGAAGCAAAAACAAGTGCTGTGTTTATATTTTTGTTCAGTATAGTTATTGAGGGGAAATAGTGTTTGTTAGCAGTGTTTTCAAGTCCTGCTGCTGCCGTTCTCACGGCTCCCAACACACCTGATCCAGCCAATCAGCCCCTAATATACCCTTACTGTGTAAGTTCATTTCTTAAACATGGAAAGGACTTAAATAAGTAGGGCAGTGGTATTCAGGGCCAGGATTGGAAGGCAATGTTAGAGAAGGGAAACACCATAATATGGAGGGCTGTGGTGCTCCAGGACTAAGACTGAGAAGATTAAGATATTCTAAAGTGTTTTCCAATCTTTGTCCTGGAGGCCACCCTGCCCTGCACGTCTAAGCTCTATGACTTCTTTAAGAAACCACTTCAGAATAGAACGGGCTTGTTAGCGAGCCGATTAGTTGGATCAGGTGCGATGGGAGCAGGTGGGTAGGACACTTACCGCCAATTACCATGGGTTTAAAACCCGACTTCAGCATAACACCACTGGGTTCCTGAGCAAGACCCTTAACCCCAAGTTGCTCCAGTCTGCTAAATATCATAAATGTAAACAAGCAGTGAAAACACCTCGATGTGCAAAGCAGGGCAGGGAACCCCTTATTTATTTTTTAAAAATACTTTTATTTTGAAAGTCCCATTATTTTTGTCTATGTTATATGGATAAAAGTATTGGGACGTCTGATCATTACACCAACAGGGATCTGCATTCAGATACATAGACTTTAAAACATAAGTGTGAAATAAGCTACTTTTAAATTCATTATTTAATTTTGCCTGCAACAATCTGACTAATCGCAGAAAACCATGTGATTAATTGCGATCAAACATTGCAATCATTGCCCAGATACCCACACTTCTGCACAAAATCCTCTTAACTAATGTGTACATATTGGTGTTTTTCCACATACAAGGGGGATTTCTGGACTGGTGGAGAGGTTTACGTGTGGTAGGAGTGATACATGCCACAGAAGCTGTGCTGGGTGCTGAGGACAGTGTTTGGAGGGAAAGGATGTGAGTGGGTTTAAATATTTGTACATAAACACAGACACACAGCTGCAGAGTGTGGACCATGAAACACCACCCTTCCCTAACCCCATCCGTTCCATCCAACCACTAAACCTATACACAGTCCAATACAAACACATGCACATACACACACACACACACACACACACACACACACACACACACACTCTAACAAAGGTTCTTATGTTCAGCGGTGTAGAGCTTCTTTAAAATTCCTTAGCAACTTATGAAAAAACCCACTGTTCAGTGATTGAGTGAATGCAAAACACAAAGCCCTCCTCTTTGAAGATTTAATTGGCTGTCTTTATCTCTTGAGAAAGATAATTGCTCCCTGCTCATAATGATCATGAAATTTCCTGTGAACTGGAGTAAGCAGAGGTCCTCTCTCCCTCCCCCTCTCTCTCTCACCCACACAAACACACGATGGACTTCAATGAACAAGGGTAAACAGGAATTACTGCAAGCATTATTTTAATACAAAAGAGAACAAAAAAGGATTTATATTTTTATAATTTACACAATTGCACCCCTAGACTTTTTTCTCATTATCATACTGAGAGAATTGCGCAGACTCATAAGATGAATCCATTTCATAGCCCTTACCCCCTCCCTCCCCCTGACACAATAAATAAATAAAAATCACCTTCCAATTTCACTTTCATTAGGTATTCATATACTTTAGTTTGTCCAAAGACAAGACGATTCAAAGCGCCTGTTTACGAGGCTGTGTTTCCATCCCCGTGATCTGTTTTCTAGGAGCTTCCAACATTAGGCAAAATGGGAAGCCACTTTTGACATGATCTAGAGGCTGTAGTCACTGGCAAAAAGGCCACCATTGGAATCTGTCAGCTTCCTGGTCCGTTACATTAGAAATGACTGTTGTCAGGAAAATCATTATAACAGAAGCGGAAACACAAAAGCACAAAGAAAATTATTATTAGACTTATTGTAATACTAGTTTCTCCCAGAAGGTGATATGATACTGTAATGAAAAATAAATACACATTTCTTTTACACTGGAAAAGAAACAAACAAAACAAAACCAAAAATACAATAGGATTATAAATTAACCATCAAACATTCACAATTTCTTTTAGTTTTTTTGCATATGGTGGAGCAACTGAAAGAACTGAGTAACATAGTATCTGTAACATGTACTGAGTGGGTAAAACACACGTATGCTTGACTGCATGGGTGTTTGGGACACAAAGAGGGAGGGGTGGAGAATATCAGTCAGTGCACACTTGTGAACTTATCTGCTATATGAGTCACTTAAATGCTCTCAGGATTCAGCATTTTCCATGTTTGTTGAGTGACTCTGGAGAAAGAATGAACTGGACATTAAATACTGTCAGTTTGTAGTCACAACAGGGAAGCTGTGGCCTAACAGGGTAGTACAGACAAAATGGCCAGGGGTCTGACTCAACAACAAGGCCAGAGCAATGAATCTTCCACCACTTCCTCTATTTGTTATTGAGTTAGTTCACCAAGAGAGAAACTACTACACACACACGCACACACACTCACAGAAGATTCCTACATGCTCTAGGTGTAGAAGAGGTCTTGAGGTTCTAGAGTAGAATCTTGGGCTTTTTTTTTTTTGTTAAGGATTCAGAACAAAATCCTCTCAACGATAACACACACACACGTTCCTACGCAAAAGGCCAGGAGCCTTAGCATACAGCAGAGGGGGTGGGTTTCTTTCCACTGTCATTCAAATTTGTGCAATGTGTGCACATGAGAATCTGTATTGGAACCGAGGCTGTACCATCTCCCAGTCCCAGCACTGTAGAGTGGTTAAGCCATTGCATATTATGGATGCTGAAATGAAAACCCAGCCCTACCCCACCTACACCCTCCACACCCCCAGTTCCAGTGATTGGTGCAACTCTACGTGTCCAAATGGGCATTTGAACTCCTTGTGTGTGTGTATGTTAATTGTTCGCACAGCTGGTGCACAGCTCAGTCACATGCTTGGGGGAAACCCAAGAAGTCAGTCAAGATTAAGAATAGAAATGTGTAACACAAATAAGGCAGCATCATTATGGTTGTTAATTAGGAGGAGTGCATGATGGTTCTGGGATCAGCAGTGTCCAGCTGTATTGCGAGCTGTCCAGAGGAGAGGGCTGGAGCCCGGGCAGACTGGACTTGTTTACAGAGGCTCCAGGTCTCCTCTGGTCTGGTCAGTTACCACATGCCTGTGCTGGTGGTGGGCACATAGGCTGGTTGAGTAGAGAGTCTGTGTATGTGCACATGGAAGTGAGAAGAGATGTGCAGCATCTCCACCATCTCAGAGAGTTTGAGGCAAGAAAGGTGAAGGCTCTACTTCTTGCCCGTTGGGGTTTTTGGGCTGGGGGTCTTCTTGGAGATCATGGGGATTTTGGACGGTTTGGACCCCGGTCGACGTGGTGTATCAGAAGTGTCAGAGCAGGCTGAGCGCGTCTCCATCAGCTCAGAGGCATCTGAGGCATCACTGCCCCTTCGGCTGCTTGCTCGGCTCCCAGCACGACTGCCTGCTCGACTAGCTGGTCCGCTGGCTGAGGAGGGAGTGCGTTTGTTGTCTGAAGGGGACACAAACATAATAAGCAAATCATAATCAGAAAAATAAATGTATTAACAAGCAGATGTAAGTTAAGTACACTGTCAGCCGTTTTTTTAAATAAAGAATATGCCTTCTTAGTTGTTTTGCAAAAACTGCTAAACTGAAGGACAAAGTACTATTATGAGAATAATTCCATTCCCTGTGCATGGAACAGACTTGTGACGCCTGCTTTCATCAGCACCCAACACAAACGTTTTTACCACCTTTTACAGCATGGCAGTAATACACTCAACACAGAATGATGCAGAGGGAGAAAGTGCGAAAGCAAGAAGTAGAACTCTTTCCTCACCAGAGCGTCCAGGTTTAGCAGCAGGTGTGGCTCCGCCGTTCTCCCCCGTCAGAGAGCCACGGCTGGAATGGAAAGTCGGCCTTTTAAGCTTGGTAGTGGAACCTCCCTACAATTAGAGAAAGACAACATTTACTTAATGTAATACAGGCTTTATAGTGTCTAAATCCTAAAACGTTAACACAATTTTAAAACATTCTACATAAACCTACAGTGGAGGAAATAATTATTTGACCCCT
>JBBPDH010000136.1:13380140-13404585 GCA_037974565.1 Clupeocharax schoutedeni
CCAAAATTCCTCCTAAAATGTGTGCAAACTTGGCCATCAATTACAAGAAACATTTGACCTCTGTGCTTGCAAACAAGGGTTTTGCCACTAAGTATGATGTCTTTTTTGCTGGAGGGTTCAAATGCTTATTTCCCTCAATGAAATGCAAATCTGTTTCTATCTTTTATTTAAAGTTATTTTTAAAATGTTCCTTTTGATGTAATATCCACTGTATCCATCTGTTTAAGAGCATGCTGACTACAACTGGAATGTAGCTTAATGGAAATGTTTTCCAATCTGGTATATAATAATTCTTAAGACTTCACCTGACTGAAAGTTTTGTGAAAACTGCCATTTCTGTCTGAGCTTTACTGAAGGTTACTGATATGTGTTCAGAAGCCTTGAAGCCTCTTGAAGCTCTTTACTGTTAGTGTGTTAGGGCCTTTGGGGTAGGGGAGGCAGTGTGTTACCTCATGCCCAGGGGTGTGGCCGTGCTCTGGGCAGGCCTGGCACTTGGTTGGAGTTGGAGTTTTACTGTGTGCCAGCCAGGGCTTGGCATAGCCCCGCGAGTGAGATTGGGAGGACTGGGAAAACGAGCAGGCAGGAAGAGGTGGAAAGCAGTGAAGGAGCAGGGAGGATTGGGAAAAGGGAGAGGGAGAAGCCAGAGAAGAATAGCACAGCACAGTGTAGCGTATTGGCCATGTGGTGATGGATACACAGAGTGGAATTGGAGATTTTTTTTCAAGCATGGGAGAGCAGAAGGACAAAAAGACAAAGAAACAAATAAAAACCCCACAGATGACAAAGTGATTTTGACATGCAAAGACAACAATAAACACAATAACCCAATCAGTGAATGTGTGAACCAGTCAAAATGGAGACAGAAGTAATTTAAGTATTCAGGAGTAAAAACATGAGACAACCGACCAAGGACAAATACAAGGACAAAGACAAGGACAAAGACATAAACTGAAATTAGGGCAGAGATCCCCAACCACAGTCCTGGGACAGACATTGTGTAAATTTTTGCACCTTGTCTGATTTAGCAAACTTGATTAAAGCAATTAGTAAGCTATTCTAAGCTTGGGCAGATGTGCAGAGTAGGAAAAACACAAAAATGGACAGAAAATGTGTTACCAGGACTGGGATTGGGAACGCTTGACAAAGATTACTGGCTATAATATGACAATAGATTTATAAGGTTCTGGATGAACTTAATCCTTCATTTTCCAAGACCAAGATTGCAAAACACCTCTATTTGTTACAAAGCAAGTCTTTTATTTTTGATGGATATTTTTTTAGTATATAGTTTCGCTCATTTAAAGATGTAATTACTAACAAGGACAAACACACCAGATACACAAATGAAAGACAATACAACTCAGTATGTGCAGAGAATGAAACCTATGAATCTGACAGATAGTGATTTAAAATTTGATGACTGGAGTTTGTGAGAAAAACACCGCCCCTCTACCCATTTCCTAGCTATGACAAACTTACCCTGGAGGAGGCAGTGGGTGTGGCAGGGGCAGAGGGCACTGAGGCACAGCTCTGGGCGCTCTGGGAGGCTGAGGAGGAGGAGCGGGTGGGCGAGGCCGTTCGAGATGAGGGCTTGGAGCGGCGGCCACGCGAGCGGAATGCCGCCAGCCCTTGCGAGGCTCCTTCTGGAAGAATGAACTTCTCCCGCAGCTCCAAGTTGGTACGTCCCCGTGCTACAACAAAGAGAGGCAGGGAAGGGGTGGGACAAACAATACAACAGCATTAAAATGCTGACCATCAGGTACGTTTATCAGGTAGCGAGCAGTGGGAGTGGAGAGAGCCAGTGCTTCCCCGGTCCACTGTTTCAATCAATCAGAGTGCATGGAGAAGTCAGTATATCCACTTTAAACAGGGACATAAGTGCTTGTGGCAGACACAGTGCAGGAGTTTTATTGGGGAGGGGGGTGAGCAGTAGGGCAAGCGTCCAAATCTGAGGATTGCGCTCAGTCAGTGCCAGACACAGACAACAGAGGCCACTCCAAAAGCACAGCCTCTCTTCTCTCAGTACCCACCACTGTGCTCCAAGAGGCTTTTTAATGAAAAGAAATACATTCACACAGTGCATAGCATGTTGACACACCTGAGAGGCATGGCTGGTTATGCATCAGGCACACAAAAGCTTAATGCTAGGACTGCAACGATTAGTTGACGTTGTTGTTTGTGAACAAATGTATGAAAAACTGGTAATGAAGTAGAAGAAATGCCTTTGAACTTCGAATAACTATAGCAGAATGAATAAAACGGCTCAGAATGCTTAAAGTGTAGGAGTCACCTTGGTGCTTCATGTACTCATTAAATGTCTTTGTATTATTTTATTTGCACAATCACACTTTCATTACTCAGTTAGGAGCTCGGACTACCAACACTTAATGGTGTTGCTTTCTAAGGAAAATATGTAAAGCTTCAAATTCCTTATAGCATGCCAACTTTATTTTAACGTAATAGAGAATGGGTTAATTGATTACCGGAATAACAGACTGTTGCAGCCTTACTAGATACTGAAAGAAACAGAAATCCGATACTAAATTCTGCAGCTCCAGCACACAACACACAGCCCATAGAAGCCAGCCAGATATGAACAAGGGGATGGATGGAGAGAGAGAGAGAGAGAGTGAGAGAGAGAGAGACAGAAGAGAGAGAGAGAGGAAGCAAAAGAAAGAGAGAGAAACTCAACAGAAAAGAGAGAAAGAGAGAAAAATCAAAGCGAAAGTTGAAAAGGACAGTAAAGGGGAAGAGGGCTGTGCGCAATAGAAGCGGTACACTGAAGCCGTGGGTCAGTAGTTGTCCTGAGCCTAAGAAACAACCCCTTTTCCATGGTCTCGAGCAACAGCGGGACATCTGATAATTGGTGGCACACCATGTAATTTCTTTTCCATAAGCCAGGTATAGTCTGTAATTCGTTTCCCATAAGCAGGCTGTTTTAAGAGCCACCTCGAGCAATATTAGAAACCCAGGCTGGCCACACCCAGGTCCTGCTTGATTTGCTATGCCCACCGGGCGACACATGTGAAAAGTGCCAGAACCAGGCTTGGCCAAGCCCTGCGTGAATGAGAAGCATGATACTAGCTGGCACAGAGACTGAGACATCCCCACACACAAATCCTCACACCAACATTCACACACACATACAGAGACAGCAGTGAGGAGATGGATCCAAAGCTGGACAAATGGGTTTAAGAGACTGAGAATGGAGGGAGCGGAGGTATGACAGAAAGAACCGAAAGAGTGAAAGACAGAAGTAGGAGGAGTTGGAGAGAGTGAGGTACCTCTGCAGAAGAAATAGCCAGGAGTGACCGTCACTGAGAGACACAAGAGACAACATGAAGTAATCCCATACATATAGACACACACACACACACACACACACACACACACACACACAAAATGGAACCACACACCACCCTCTACTGTACCATGAAGTAAGAAATACTAGGGGTGTCAACCTTAAGACCTCACAATGACTAAATTCTAAAGAAAAGATTCAATGTGTCATAAAATTTCACTATAATTAGTATTATTTCGGTATAAATATTCATATGAGGGGGAAGTATTTAAGCAGGACTAGAATACATACAATAAAAACAATACACCATTTGAAAATGGGACAATTATTTTAGCCAATAAATGGCATCTACTTGTTAAAGTAGCATTTTAATTGATTCTGTCATTGCAAAATGCAGCACCTTCAGATCGATGCATCACACTCTCAGTTCCTCGGACACATCTCAGATATATACACAAAGACCATATGCTCAAATTTACAACAGTAGTCACCACATGGTGTGTGTTGAAGAGGGGCTCTGAAACACACAGGCCAGCCCCACATATAAGCAGACAGCCAGGGAGAGGATGGTTAGTTTAGTGCTACAGTCAGCCAAGCACAGCACAGCAGCGAGGAACCAAAGAGGATGTGAGTGAGACAGAGAGAAACAGAGAGGTAAAAAAAAAACAGTCAGGAGAAAGAGAGGTGAGTCGAACAAGAAAGAGAGAGAAAGATCCAACCTATACGAGATGATATGGAGCTGCTGGAGTCGGAGCGAAGGATTTTAAGTCCTGGATGTTGCACTGAGGAGAGAGAAAGAGAGATAGGGGACGGGGCAAAGAGAAAGGGAGGGAGAGACCTAAGGAACATGCATCATGCACTATGGTATAAAGAAAGAGGGACAGAGAGAGAGAGAGAGAGAGAGAGAGAGAGAGAGAAAGACAGACCAAATATGCAGGCCATATGTGTGAAAATAAAGAGGGAATATGATGAAATAGCAGATGATGAGAGGACGTCAGAAAGATCCAAAGAAATGAAAAGAAATGTCAGTGGTCTGTGAGTATATGAACTCCCACACCATAAAATGGAGAAAAGAGTGAAGGGTAATGAATGGCGTGATGACAGAACTGACAGATTTCTGTATCATAAAAACAGAACATGCTCGGAAGTGGAGTACATCTGTCAGCGTGTCAGGCCCAACCCAGCAGCCTGTACTCTGGTATTACTAACCCAAACATATCAGGATGATTCCAAGCCCTTGGTCCCATTCTTTGTGCACAGAGTATAGGTGTGTGTGCACTTGCATAAATAAACCTTACCTCTGCAAGGGTCATTCTTGACCAGGAACTCATCCAGGGCCATCCAGCCCCCTCCAACGCGGACCATGACTGTGCTGCGCAGGATCCGCACCAGACGCAGCTGTTGGGAGTCCCCAAACTGAGGGAGAAGAGTATAGGAGAGGAGAAGAAGAAAAGAATGTTTGGAGTGAAGAAAGAGAGGCAAAAAGGCATCAACATCATTTAAAAGGCTGAAACATTTTTTTCAAACCTCAAATACACCAAGTTTAATCTGACCCACTCTACAAAATCAAAATAAATTACATGGTATTCATGCAGAAAAACCACATGCATTTTGCATTCTAGATGATTCAGGATCAAGCTCTGCCCAAAGTCCCACAGCCCTAAAATAGCTTTAAACATTTACCATAGTATTTTTAGTATAAAATGATACAGATACCATATATTTTTACATTTTTGAATAAAATACTATGGTAAAAGGAATACTAAGCTATAAGATCTCAAACACACAACTCTTTCTTCCTAAATGACCATTTCCTCCACCAAAGAAAGGAAAGCGATACATACACAAACACACACAATTACACACACTCCAAAAGCCCACATCACGATCTTTCAAATTCCATTTGAACAATCAAAAACACAAAAATAAAACAGACTGGGCCTGTGAAATCCGCTCCTGTTAAGTTGACAGAGCATACACATGCGTGCCCAGCATTTTTGGGTAATTGCTATGTAACCTTTGCCAAGCAGACGGGAAATGCTTTCTAACTGTGGCCAAAAGAGCTTCAAACAATTATCTCTTCAACATCCAGTAGCATGTGATGTGAACTGGAATTAAAGTAGAACTTGGTTCATTTTAATCTTTGGTCTAAAATTATGAGAGAAACAAAATCTGATCAAAGTCAAAAGGCAGGTAGCAACCAATGTGCAGCTGGAGCAGATTTCACAGACTATGCCTCAAACACACCAGTGACTTTACCTGGTTCCCAAGGAAGAACTACAATAAATCCAGCAGACATGGAACAGAAAGACAACAAGGAGAAAGAAAGAACAGACAGGGTGAAATAACAGGTTTAGACACGATGTTGAAAACAAGTTCAGTTTGCCTGATTTTACCTTTGTGTGTTGTGGTTTTATTTTATTCAAATTCTATTATGATGTGCTTCTCAGATGACATTTACTCAACTTTATTAACATAACATATCTTAACTCAACTAATGGGGTTGGAAATAAGAAGTGTAGACACATTGTTCTAGTGGCTGTAAATGGGTTAGAGTGCTTGTCAATGGCAGGAACAAAGAGACATGTATAAGATAACAGTATGAGGGGTAAAAGCAAGACAGACACAGACAAAGACAAATGGAGAAAGATAGTTCCGTCAGTAAGCATGATGGGCCAGAGCCCTATGCAGTCCAAAAAGTGAGACTTGTCAGTATCATTAACCATGGATAATGATATGAGACACACAAACACAGAGCAGCTCCTTCAGTCTGTGGAATTATGGGATGATCATTAGTTGGGTGATGGGAAGCACACACTGTGGACAGCTCCAGGGTAGCTGTGTGTAGATGCTGCAGTGGTAAGTACAGTATGCTAGTTCACTCATGTAGAACAATCATGAAAACAGCAAGGCGCCTTTAACCCAAAATAGCATAATAAATTAATGTGAAGGTTAGAATGCTGAATTGTGACAGTGCAGCACTGTAGCGTGATACAAACAAGGTAAACACAACTCATGTCAGTGAATATACTTCAGATCTGTGTAAAAGACAGTAGAGTACGTTCATATTGAATGCCATGTAGTGAGATTAACAGTTCTCTACAGTCATCAATTATACTTCAGCATTAGATTCAACAATAACTCTTTACTCACCCTGTATTTATTCTCCCCAATCTGCTCAACCTGGAACCTCTTAGCACACTTACACTGGGCCACTTGTCTGGTGACCTGTACAGGGACAATTTTCACAAATAGCTCAGAATCTCATAAATGATTAAAATAATAAATAAAGACTGTGTGATTATAGTTTCTTACCTCATCTTCAATCTTATCTGCATCTGTAGTGGGTCTGTAAGCATCCTTGTTGGGGTGCAGAGCTGCCACAAACTCGTAATAATCAATGTAACCGTCACCATCACGGTCAAAGATGTCAGCCACTGCAGTCATCTCTAATTTGCTGGTTGGGAATTCTGTTGTAAAAATACACAAGATTAATTAACAATAATTGCCCATATCTAAAGTTTCTGCTCAAACGTTTGAGTGCACTGTTCCTCTTTGGGTTTGCTGAATGATCAATGTATGGTCAAAAGATGACTTGAAAGTAATTTGTGTAAATAGGTATGCATACTTGAAGCCAGGATGCCATCAATAAATTCCTGCCGAGTTATTTTGCCATCCTGGTCCTTGTCGATGCGTCTGAAGAAGTCCATGACACGGGATTTCTTATGGTTCATCCAACGCATGTATTTCTTCCTCCACACGTCAAAGTCGAAGTTGGCAAACTCTTTTAGCTGCAGTGTGGAAAGGAAATGAAACGAAAGGAGTGAAAAACAAAAATAACTGTTCTTCACATAATAACGGAAGAGTCCTTAAAGGCTGTGCAAATATTTTACAGCAGTGGTCCCCAAACTTTATTTCGTCACGGACCGGTTTAATATCAGAAACTATTTTCGCTGTCCGGCCTTTAAGGAGTGGCAGATAAATATACGAATACGTATTAATACAAATTAATGATACGCATAAAAATGGGGATATTTTAAAAATATAATAATAGGGTATCTTTAAAATATAATAATAAAGTAAATCCAGTGTGTACTTGCAGCTTTATAAACAGCATTTTCATAACAACGAGACAACAACACACCACGGGTAACATCCACAGTTTTTTTTTCAGTGCAGCCCGCAGACCTGTCCCACATGACCCACGGCCTGGTACAGGTCCGCAGCCCGGGGGTTGGGGACCAATGTTTTACAGGGTCATATAACACATGCATATTTTATTTCTGGAGTAATGATCGTTTCGCTATAACCTTTGGAATTCATGTATTTACACATGGCATGCTACAACAGCTGCTGTACCTCTTCCTGCCTGTCGAGGGCATCATGGAGCTTGCGCTGGCGGTCAAGAGCCAGCAGCCAAACTTGCTGCCAGCGGGAGCAGAGCTGGGTGAGGCGAGGGTTTCCCCCAGTTACCTGAACAGCATGCTGCTGTTGCTGCTGCTGCTGTTGTTGTTTACCTGCCAGAGATAATGCAAAAAGAGAAAGCCAGCATTTAGCACCATCCACAGCTCTAATTACGTTTTACAACTATTCAACTACATGTTGCAGAAAAATCATGGTACATTGTGCGCACACTCTGTGTTAATGTTAAAGAATACATGCAGAAACTGAAGGCCACTTACGGGCACCCCGCCTGTCAGCCAGGCTGCTGGGAGTATCTGATGGTTTCCTTTTGTATGACTTTGTCACTTTATCCACATCAGGCTGCTTACGAGTCATCTCTTCCATGAACATCTGAGAGTTATACAACCATAAACATTGTTATGGTCAGAGGAACATCAGTATATATCCTTAATATACACAGTACACATACATTTATGTATTTGGGAGACTTATCCAGAGCAATGTGGGTGTATATATATATACACACAGACACATACACAGAATACACACAATACACTCTTCCTCAACATCAGTAATAGTGTTGGTCAAAAACACCAACACTATTATAATATATTCTATGTACATGATATAACATTACTTATATTAAGGTTATATTAATTTTCTTATGTATATTCAAAACTGGTAAGCATATGTTAAGGAAAGCAGAAGACCTATCCACCTGGTGCTCTGTGATTAGTGTTTTCAGTTGCGGAATATCCTGAGGGAGGGGCTCAGTGTCACGTTGGACTAATGTAGTCTCTGCCCACTGTAACCATGACAACAGCTCCTCCAACAGTGCTGCGTTGTTGAGAAGTTCAGCAAGAGCTGCCTCCAGTCGCTGCTCGTGCTGCTTCGCCCAGGTCAAGACCTGGAGAACACCAATTAGGGTCATTATTAATAGTTCCAACAGTCCAGGATTCAGTAGTGTATCTCCAGAGGGAAAGAACAGCATTTGGGAAAACAATGTACCAGTAAAAAAAACATGAACACAATTCTTGTTGCAATACCTCCTCAAAGCGTGCCCTGATGATGGTGATCCAGTGTTTGATAGTGGTGATGCAATCAGGGTGGCACACTGCTAGTATGGCCTCCCCCATGCCGGCTGCTTTGTTCACATCTACTCTCTTCTCCTCCACTGTCTGCATGAAGTCCCGGTGAGTGTGCAGTAAGCCCTGGAGAGTCTCCACTTCCTCGGGCAGGACACCCCGAAAACGCAGGGTTTGCTCTGCCTCCGAGAGCCACTCCAATAGCATCTGCACTGCTGAGCGGAACTCTTCAGCCTGTACGAAGTGGAGGGACAGTTAAGAAAGAGTGGGGGAAGAGAGAAAGATGGGCAGTCATATTCCATTATTTCAGTTGTAACAAAATATGATTATTTTGGATGATTATTAAGTAACAATTAATAATATAATAGGTATATGCAATACTGAAGAATAGCAGTAACTGGCCTTAAACCAAGTCTTCCAAACATCTATGCAAATGTTTAATGTGTGATATGTCTTTCTGCTAGCAAAGTTAATGCAATAAATATACAATCACATGCATGTGTATACATAAAATCAATACGTATTGTGTGTTCTTTATATTTATTCTGTTTTGTTTTATTTAGTATATTTTATAATATTCATGTGAAACAGCTTATGGCCCCTCTAAAAACTTTTAAATGATACTTTCACAGGCTTTTGCACAGTACTGTAGTTTAGTTTTAGCTCTTGCATAGGTAATGTCAGTAATATTGCACATGTTTTAATTCCAGTTAATAATACAGACTCACCTGTTTGAGAGCCTGCTGGAGTCTGGTCTGTTTAGACACAGACAGTGCACAAACCGTGTCCCAGCGGTTGCTGAGTTCTTGCAGTTGAACTTTGACCCAGGCGGTGTCATCTCGGCCTGTCTCCATGAGTTCCCTAGCAGAACGCTTTAGGGCCTGCACACTGCTGGTCCTCTTCCCAAGTTCTTTCTGGAAAGCCTACACATCCAAACACAGCGCTGAGTTAACAACCAAACACTGCATGAATTACCAGCTGCAACCATTTACTGAAGGATTTAACATACTATATATTTGAGACAGCAGTGTGTGTATCATCTTAACTTTAAAACTGAGAAAAACAGTTTTGTGACTCTGTGATATTGTACCTTATGGGAGTCCATTAGGTTTGAGACCAGGTCCAGGTCTCCATGAACAGGTTGGTCCTCAGCTAGCTGGGGCTCCACACGGTACAGCCAGTCCACCAGAGCTTGCAAGGCCTCTGCAAACTGACCTGAGAACAGCAGAGCCTCCTCTAGCTTGTGTTGCCTGAAAACAAACAAACACATACCATCAGCTTTTTTAGCTGCTCACATCAGTTTTAATAAGGTTCTTTATTCAGATTGTATTAATATGGTTCTTATACGCTTCCTCTCACCTCTCGACACTCTTCCCACAGACGGTGTCCCACTTGTCCCGAACCTCACCCAGGAGATGGTCTAGTTTCTGAGTGTCAGCTGGCAGTGTGGCCTTGTCTCTCATAGCCTTTCCAGATCGCACTGTAGTGTCATAGACTGGCTGCTTGGAGCCAAGAGCCTTCTGAAACTCCTACAATTTACATAACAAACAAAAAAGGGGAATTAAGTCACAAAAAAAGCACATTTCTTATAGCTTACATTACTGTAACATAGTCCTTCCAACCAAAATAAAATATTACATTGAGATGTTTGGGGTGCTTATTAACTTTAGACAAGGAATAGTATCTCATGTCTAATATTAAGCTACTAAAAGCCATTTTCAAGCCAAATAATTGGTAAGTGACCACACATATAAAAGCATTCAAATTCAGGAGCTCTTCTTTTTCACCTTATGTTTAGCAAGCTGCACTTTGATTTTGTCAGGCTCATTGGAGATTTCCAGTTCAGAGTCCAGCCTGCTCTCAGCCTCCTCCAACCAGTCAGTCAGCTTCCTCCAGGCCTCATGAAACTATACAAAACAAAAAGTTAGATGAAAAGACAAAACGAAATAAATAAACAAACAAACAATCAAACAAATAACCCCCAGAATAACACATACCTGTTTAGCTCTCTTGCGGGCCTCATCAAGATGTCGCCCCCTGTCTAGAGACCTCTGGACCAGTTTGTCCCAGCGAGCCTGCACACTCAGCAGCAGGTTCTTGATGAGAACCACGTCCTGCTTGAGACTGGCAAAGCGCAGTTGGGAGCCTGCCTTCTCCAGAGCCAACACCTGTTCTCTGTGAGTGTTCACCTCATTCACAAACACCTGAGGAAAAGGTAGCGAAATCAAGGTCAAAGCAACATTACATATAGTTTGTTACAAAAACAGATTTAGGTGTAAACCGAATTAGCCAAATCTTGGGGCTGCTGACTCGAAATATTAAATAAACTCTTCTTTACCTTGTGTTCATCTATCTGGAAGAGAACAGTGTCGAGTATGAGACTTGGTGGCTGGGCCATATTCAGGGTCTGCTCTGCCTGTGTCAGCCAATTAATGGTGTCTTGCAAAGATGACTGGAACCCTGTGGCTAGCGAGACAGCCTCCTCCAACTTAGCCTGATGAGAGCAAGGAGAGAGATGGAATAAGAACCAGATGGCCATTCAATGGATAACTAAATATATATATTTTTTTATATTTAAGCTGGGCTACAAGCTTTATAAGTTTTATGATTCTTACCCTCCTGTCATCCATTTTGGTGTTCAGACTGGCCCACTTGTTTTGGAGCAGGGCCAGGTTCTGCTGGGTCTGGGTGGTTCCTGGACCAGCCTCCTCTCCACCTCTGGCCAACAGCATGGACTCACCCTGATCCAGAAGCCGGTGGTACTGGTCTGCACGCTGGTTCAACTGGTCCTGCAGCTCCTTTAATCAGGCATGTTGGATTAACAATTATGGTGAATATTGTCACAGTCTAATAAAAATAGTGTCCTTATTAAAAAAAACCTTTTTACAGCATGCTGCCTGTTTTATACATGATTATTCTCACATTATTATAATTTACATTAAATAATGTGCACATGCCTTTTAATTATGTGAATATCTAATAAACTAATTATTAAAATTATGTTTTGCCCTGTGATCAGAAAGTTGTGGGTTTGATTCCCAAGACTACTAAGCAGCTCTGAGGAAGGTACCGTCCCACACACTGCTCCACGGCTGCTGCTCCGCTTGGTGAACAGGTTAAATGCAGAGGAAGCATTTTGTGCTGTTCACACATGCTATGGTGTGTTGAGTTTTAGAGAAGTCACTTTCACATTATTTATATCCTACTTTTTATTATCCATGTGTGAAAATACATACAACATACAAACACAAGCGTTCAGCACTTTGTCAGTTGGTAAAACAATTACCATGTGCTGCTGCAGCTGCTCCCTGGCTGTCTCTGGCAGGCCACCTGTGGGTTTGGCAGCAGATAGCTGACTCTCTGTGCGTCTCAGCCATAGCAGGAACTCCTCCAGTTCACCATGGAAACCCTCAGCCTGAAAAAAGACAAAACTAAAGAATATCAGCAAATAACCCTCATTAACATTTATATTAAAGAGAGCCTCCATATCCCCTGCTAAGCACCATCTCAAATTTTAACACATTTAATCCCTTTCAATTAACACAACTACAAAACTACAAAAACTACATGTCATCTGCAGAAGAACTTCATGGCCTATAGTAGAGCACCTGTTGCAGAGCGGCCTCCAGTAGTTTCTGCCTCTCCTCAGTCTTCAGCAGCAGGCTGTCCCAGCTGCGGTTCAGCTCATCCAGCTGGTCTCTCAGGTGGCTGGCCTCGTCTCCTGGGCTGGAGTCCAACAGTTCTGAGCCTGCACTGTTCACCGTCTCCACTGTGGCTCGATGGGAGAGCACGTCATTCCGCAACACCTGGGAGGGCAGTACAGGAAAATGAATTTAATACACACTACATGCAGGAATGTCGACACATTAAATAGTACCATATTCAATCTGGGTTAATCTGCAATGTAATGTAGTCTATAAAGTAATAAGAACCCAACTCAGATCTCATTCAACACAGTTATTCAAATTAACCTCAAAATGTAATAAATATACACAAACCTGGTAATAGACACAGCTGTCTGCCATTTTGCTACTGAGCAGAAAAGTCTGTCAAGCATACTGATATCTAGCCTATGATATTTCAATCTGGACAATCTGTGGTAATCTGGGGAAACTGCAGATACTTCTTTATGAAATCTGTTTGGGTAAAACTAATTCAACTCAAACTGCTTAAGTGCTCAAGGTGGGCAGAGGGGAGAGAGTACATACATGGTGTTTGGCCAGCTCGATTTCAATGGCCTTGGGGTCTGAACTGATGGGACGCTGGGTGTCCAGGGTGGCATGGGTGTGGCTGAGCCAGGACTGCAGTTCAGAAAGGGCATGCTGAAACTGACCCAGGGCTAACAGAGCTCCCTCTAGTTTGTGCTGAGTGAAAGATCAAGAATAAGACAGTAAAAAAAAAAAGAAACAGAAAAATGATACCAGTAATGTTCAATGTAATTCTGATGCTTGGTTCCTTTTTAATTACTTAAAATCTTGTGTGTGGCATACTAACCTGTCTGAGAGTAATCTTATCTCCCAGGTTGTCCCACAAGTGTCTGAGCTCTGTGAGAGGTTCCTGTATCATGTCTCTGTCTGTTTGGTCAGTGACCTTCTTGAGCAACAGCTCCCCCTGGTGGCACAGCTTCTCCATATCGATCTGTTGTTGGTACACTTCCACCTTGTATTGCTGTTCAGTGGGAAAATAGAAAAAAAGGTTAATAAGTAGCAGTAATTTTATGCACAAAATTAAAAAAAATCTAATAATGAAAGTAATAATGAAATCTGAACCTTGAGTTCCTCGATTTGTTGTTTGACAGTGCTGAGGTCAGTCCCCACGGTTGGCATGTCACACAGTTTGATGACAGCATTGTCCAAGTAGTCAAACATGCCCTGAGACCAGACATACTCATTAACATTTTATTCAGCCAATACATCATGGCTCCATCAGCTATACCGTGGAAGGGTTACCTACCTGCAGAGCATCCTGGTACTGCACAGATGCTGTCATAGCCTCTTCCAGTTTCTCCATTCTTTCTCTCCATGTTCGGTTCAAGCCTTCCCAAGCACCATTCATCTAGAGGGAAGGGAAAAACACCAAACGTTCAGCAAAAGAAACATTTAGTTTAGAGCAAAAAGCCCAGAAGGATAAAAACTTACTAATATCTGGGTAATTCTCTGTTCTTACCTCATCAATGGTCTTTTTGACCTCTGGTTTTTCTATTTCTCCACAAGCAAAGATGAGGTCTGCTCCCAGGGTGCGCACAATCTCCAGCTCCTCTCTCAGGCCATCTGTCTCTGCCTTAATGGCCTAGAAGCACAAAGAACATACATACAAATCAGCTCTCTGGCCATAAGCTAATCATTAATATTCATTACATTTACATTAAACTTTTGTACATTTTCATGCATGTTACCACTAATTTTCTTTTTTACAATATGAACTCCCCCCCCCTCTTCTAAGACTGACCTCTGCCGCCTCTATCTGCTGTTTGATGAGTGATGGGTCTATTCCAGGGTCCTCCAGCTCTTTCACAATGTCCTGGGAGTCTCTTAGTGTACTCAGCAGGGCTGCCATATCAGCCCAGAACTTTCCAGATAAGTCCAAGACATCCTGCAGTTTTCCCTCTCTCTCCTCTGCCCTCTGTCTGATCTCATCCCAAAGAGAGCGGAGCCGAAGGAGCCGGGAACGTACCGCTGCAGGACAGTAAAAAAAAACAAAAAACAAATTAGAATCAAAATGCTTATATAACACCAGGTGTTAAACACCATGACACTAGGGAACTCACCCTGGGCAGCAGGGTCATCATGAGGTGCACGAGTGATCAGCTCTTCCCCGCGTGCACACAGGGCACTGAAGGAGGGCAGAAGCTTGTCCAGCTCCAGACCAGTCGCCCGGTGCTCAGCCAGCTGCTCACGGATCTTCTCCACCTCTGCTGCAACTGGTGGGGGCTGCCTCAAGCGCTGCACTGCACCCTCTAGCGTCTCCAGGAGAGGGTCCATCTTATCATGGAACTGAGAGAGAGAGAGTGAGAGAAAGAAAGAGAGGGAGGAAGAAAAATGATCAATTAGGCTGTGTTACTGATATGAACAAAACTCTGGATGCAGGGTGAAAGACTCTGATAGTCTTAGAAGCAGACGAATCCCAGAGATTTGTTAAAGTTGGTGCAATTGAGAGTGAACCTGACTTCACATTACAGCTTTGGCCCTACAGCACCCTGATGACTCATCATTTGGCTACTAATGGTACACTTCGTTGTGCAGCAAACAAGGTTACAGTTCCTGTGAAACATTCAAAATAAAGATCTTAAAGGAAACTGGTCTGTTTATATATAATGCCAACCCTATAAACACAGCTACAACCTACTTTAAAGCCAAGTAATTAACTGATACTTGTTAGACCATTATTAAACAGTATCTCAGTAATATCTCAGTACTCACAACAGTACAAAATGAGGTAAGTAGTATCAATTTGCTTCACTGAATAGCAGAATTCCTTACCTCTACCAGCTGAGGGTTTTGCAGCGAGCAGTGATGAAGTGGTGAACACACAGCACATCCACAATGAGTGACGGAATGGAGGGATGAGTTTTACAAATATGGGAGGGATGTAGAGTGAAGAAAAGGAGAGATGCAACAAGCCAAGGAAAAGGGTGACGGAACAAAGGAACGAGGACAGTGAGGTAAAGGAGAACAGTGGGTTGAAGACAACGTGTGAGGAAGAGATGGAGCAAGAGGGGCAAGTCCACAGACAAGTGAAGTAACAGTACAATATAGTTAAAGGGACGGGGTGGAGAAACAATACAATGCGTTAATCAAAATGGCATGCAAACCATCCAGCAAGCAAACCAATAAAAACGGTCAATTTTGAAATAAATAACGACTACAGTGCACTATGAAACACTTGTGTCTTAAATATGAGTGATTTACAATTTAATAACTATGATCACACAGCAATAGAGATTTAATATGCGAAAGAAAACGGAAACTTTGACAGATGACATGTACTACATACTATGGCTATGACAGAATTTCTGTATGCCCCATTTAATATTTTCTTCTAGGAATGCACAAAAAGTACAGAACGGAATACACATGCAAACATCAAGGCGTGTACCTGTGCGGACTGTGAGAAGGCTTCATCCAGTTCTGTAGCTCGATTTTTAACATCATCTTTAATGGCCAGGTAGCGTCTTTCTGCCTCACTGAAGCGATGCCTCACCGTTGCTCCCTCGTGAGCACTAAGCTCTGCTAGCTGTGGGCCGATCTTTAGCAGCTTGTCAATGTGAGGCTTGTGTTCAGCTATAGACTCTCTCAGGAGCTGCAAGGTAAGTACAGTAGGTTTGATTAGAGTAAGTGAAAAAGATAAAGGCAGAGGAAAGACAGGTATATCTTATTTAATTCCACTTTATCATATCAGAACAGCATACGCAATGCTTTCTCACTAGAGAAATGCAAACGGTATTATGCAATAGTGTAAAACTGCACAATAATGGACAAAGTTTAAGCATGTGCAAAGAGTATTAACCCAAAACAGGACTAATTTCAACTGCCAGGGGTGAATTACCTTTGTACAGTTTTTTTTAAAAAGTCCAGCGTTATTAAGTTTAGCATTATTCTGGTAACCGTATTAAAATGTACTGATTATGAGTTGAGGGCTTACAGCAGCACTCATAAAAGGTCCATGTTTTATGGTACATTAGTGTAAGGCATGGGGGCATTGAACACTGCACTCTCAATATGGACATATTTTCAGACGAGGACAAAAAATTGTGTGATAAAATTAAGAACTGCAACTGTATTATAAACCAGACACTCACCCTCATCTGATCCTGCTGCTGTCTGAGGGCCTCTGTGTCAATAGCTGGAGGGGGCAGTTGGGAAATAAGGGTCTCTGTCTCACCTAGCCAGGGCTCCAGCTCCTCATAAGTCTCCCAGAAACGGGCCACCAGGACCTGAGCCTGCTCCAGCGCTGAAAATCGTTCAGCATGGCTTTGACTGACAGCCTCATAGCGAGCACTCAGTGAATCAGTCTTTACCTATAAGACAAGAGTGAGACAAGGGTGGTAAACTGACACATACTGGAGAGACTAGACCCTTGCCACTACACAATACTACTTTAGTCTATACTTCTAGTATGTGTATGTACATCATAATAATTAAAATGTATTCATAAATCAAACTAAACTAACTGCTCAACTAGTCAAAATTAACACATGACTTTTTCTCTTACCTTAAGTGCCTCTCTCTGTTGCTCACTACAGCTCTCCAGGATATCCTCTCGTGTGTTAAGGAGCTGGTCCACTGTGTCTTTATGGCGGATGATGTCGATGTTGAAGGCCCTCTGGACCTGGAGCTGAGCCACGGTCACGTCAGACTCTAAACTGAGAGGCCCCAGGGACGCAAGTTTCCTCTCCGTCTCCCCCACCCAGGCCAGTTCCGCATCCACTGCCTCTTCATACTTAGACACACACACATTATTGTTACAATGAAACAATGTCAGTTTCCCATGGAGATGTCCACAACATAAGATAGGAATTAACTTAATTAAGCATTAAAATACTACCACATATTAACCACCACGTTTTGTTTTGTTTCATTTAATTTCTGACAGTGTAAGGATGCAATACCTGCTGAGACCTCTGGATGGCTGCCTGCACAAGCTGCACTCTTTGTGTGATGGTCTCATCCGCCTGTCGGTACCGCTGGTTGGAATCAGCAACTAGACGGTCCAATCCTTCACGGGCACGCCATGGCACCAGGTCCAGCAGGGCACTGCCCACCTCATTGACCGTGTCGAGAACCAGACGCTTCTCAGCAGATACACACTTCAGTTCCTGATATTAAAAAAAAACCCACATATATAAACACTATAAAAAACAAAAAGACCCTTACAGGCATTATGCACAGAAATATAAAAATGCTTAACTGAAAAATTCCTTAAACCTCAATGATATTTGAACCTACTGTTACACTGCTCTCTCAAAATATCTTAAATAATAAGCTGTTTGATTTTACTTTGTCTTGACTATAAAATATATTAAATAGCTTCCAAGAAAGCTTTCCTAACCTTCTGTCTGTCTTGATAGGCCGGTGTTGTGTCTGACTCTACATTGTTAAGCTCCGCCTCCACAGAGTCCAGCCACTGGTTGAGGTCTTCATGGGCACTGGCAAATCGGGTGGCAAGCTGCAGTGTTTGCTCCAGGGTGCGAAGGGCCTTGCTGCTGCCTGCTGTCATCTCTGCATAACGGCTCTTGATGCTATCCAGCTTTTCCTGGATGAGCAGCACCTCCTCACCTAACAGACATAATGAAGGTGAGGAAAGGAAGGAAAGATAAAAAGGCTCAGCTGTTGCAGGTGCTAGTAGTGAGATCATACCTGTTGTCTGTTTCAGCAACGCTTGTCCATTTTTAATAGCCTGATCCACTGTCTTCTTCCTGCTCACAATCTCTTCATTCAGAGACTAGGACAGAAAAATTGGGGAAACATTAGAAATTATTTGGAAGAGAAAAAAACATTCAGTGATTTGATCCATTTGTCATGAAATAATGTACAAAGAACACTTAAAAACTCTAAACCCAGAAGCTGTGATATCTGACTTGCAGCAATGTCATACCAGAGTGTGTTTGTGCTGCTCAGTCAGCAGCTCAGGCTGGTAGCTTTGTACTGAGACTTCAGCCAATCGCTGGGCCACCTCTGCCAGCCAGTTTAGAACCTCAACCTCCTCTTCTCCAAACAGTTGTGCGTTGGCCAGGGCCTGCTCCAGCATGGCCTCCCGGCGAGTGGACCAATCACGCAGGTCATTGTGCCCATTGCGTACTGAGGCCACACGCTCAGTCAGCCAATCACGATCTGTGGCACAGCTAAGGGGGGATAATGCCTGGCCAAGAGTTTCCAGATGGTCCACCTCTACTCCTCGAGAGAGCACCTCCTCTTGGAGGGCCTGAGGTGTTTCCCAGAAAAGAATATAAACGGGAAAGGGAAAAATGGGAAAAGACGAAAAAGGAAAAAAAAGATAATGGGAAAATGACCATGCATGATGAGAAAACTGAGGCAGAAGAAATTAAAATAATATACTACACAAGTAAACAACCACAAATCAAACACAAACACAAAACATGATATGGATATTATACAAAACAATAAGAAATAAAATGGTTTTGCGAAAAATAAAAGCTAAAATGAAGAATGTGCGTTGTCCAGGCCAGTGTAGACCAGAGGGTTTCGATTTTTTTGTTCTTTGATTTTCTTGGGCAATTGCACTCATGATACAAACCACGGGAAAACTCAAAGCAGTGTGTACTCTTAGTGACAGCACTTGCCAAGAAAACCCTAAGAAATCTTGGATGCCAGCACCATATTTGGATCACTTAATTTCACCTGTTCTGCAGCAGAAAATCCCGCACCCTTTCTCCAGCAGGAGGTAACACTGTATTAATGGCAGTAGTATGCAGTACCTTGTGGCGGTTGATCTGCTGGGTGATTTTAGAGGTCTGGGTTCCCATGGGCTCAGCAGAGCTCAGCCGTCTCTCTGTGGCACTCAGCCACTCTCCCAGAGGCTCCACTGTCTCATGGAACTGCAGAGCGAGCACCTGCAGCTCCTCTAGCTGCCGCTGCCTGGAGGGGAAGCAATGTGTCACTGTATGCAAGTTTGTGTGTAACCCATATAAAAACAAAGCCCAAAAATTGTGCCAAAGCGCTTGGTGAGGGACACCCTGTTTGGAATATGACAATTTTATACAAAATGCGTATTCAACTGTATACAGACATTACTTTAATAGGTTTATGAATAGTCTGAATAGGTTTGCTTAAGTTTGTGAATCCTTTAGAATGTACTATATTTCTTCATAAATTACCTAAAACTTGATTAGACTTTCACAGAAACCCTAAAAGTACACAAACCCAATTAAACAAAGGAGACTGTATAAAGATTTTTTAATTGAGGAAAATGATCTACATCTGTAATATTACACACCTTGCTCTAACATACATTGTTGTTCAGTGTTCTCCTGATAGTGGACTCAAAACAAATGTTAGACAGGTCTTTAGCTGCTTCGAAGATACTTGGGGTTCCTTTGTGACCTTGCAGAATATATGTTGGAGCCAATCACTTGATGGCCTTGAATTTCCTCCATTTGCACACTGTGTGTCTGACTGTGGATAGGTGGAGTTCATTCACACCTGACCCACCCTCACCTGATTCTTCATATCAACTTCAGACTAGCTGTTAACCCAATGGGCTCACTTTTGCCACTCACAGCTAGGTAATAATGACCACATCTAATTAATATTTTGGTCTCATTTGTTTAATTGGGTTCTCTCTATCTACTTTTAGGAAGTGTGAAAATCTGATGATGTTTTTGGTCATATTTAGGCAGAAATATAGAAAATACTAAAATGTTCGCAAACTTTTAAGCACCACTGTATGTAAAGTTCTATAAGTTAGGCTGCAGACTTCAGTCACTTTTACCTGGCACTGGCCTTCTCCAACAGGGCTGTCCACCGCTCTCCAAGGCTCTGCAGCTGCTTCTGGATCTTGTCCCTATCCTGTGACTCTGCTGTGGCAGCAATGCGCTCTCCCTCCACCCTGATCATCTCTACTGTCCCCCGCCGGTCATCCAGCAACCGCTGAAGCAGCTGAACAGCCCCACAACACAAGTTCTCAACAGTTTCGTTCATTTGATTATGCAATGCAAACAGGAGAAATGTCTTTTAATTCTAAAATGCCAAAGGCGTTTTACATTTCTCACAGAGAAATAACCTGATAGTGATGACCCTGATCTGTTCACGTTTGTATATCTGGTTAATCATTCCTATCCCTGCTTGAATTTAATTATTTTGTATTGATTTATTTTTACTTTCAAAAGAATGATCATTTTCTATATCATAATGGAAACCTTACCTTCTGTTCTTGGATTTGTGCTTTAACCACACGGTACTCAGCAGATGGTGGCTTCTGATTGGCTATAAGTTCTTCAGTGTCACTCAGCCAGCTTAGCAGTGGCTCCAGTGCATCTTGGAACTTCCCGCAATGCAATAATGCCTCCTGCAACTGAGCTATTCTTTCAGCAACCTGAGGGAACATACAAAGGACTGATGTGTCATCTGTTCAAAGAACTGAATACAATTTTTTTTGAAGAATAAATGGAAGGACAACTGAGGAGAGTGTAAGTCTTACCCTCTTGTTAAGGGAGTTCCAGCGTAGGTTTGTGGTCTCTAGGTCGTGTTCCAGGGCCTGTGTGTCTGTGTGTTTGGCTGCACTCTGGATCAGCCCCTGACCCACAGCATTCACATGTTGTAGCTTGGGCTGGATGCAGTCTATCTGCTCCCGCTCCACTGCCTGGAGCGAAAGAGAGAGTGAGCAAAAGGGCAAATTATAGGGTAAATGGAGACCACGTAGTACAAAACAATTACAATTAACACAGTAATAACACGTTCTGTCTCCACTCACTGACCAAATCACAGGCCTTGAGCACAGAACAGCCGTGTTATTCACCTCACCAAAAGCATTACACAATAATACACATTTCACTGAGAGTATTGAAGCTAATAGTTCAAGAAAAATTTTTGCAGCTTATAGGTGCACCATTCCAATCATATATGAAACATACTAAATATGGTACAATGACAAGAAAGCTTTTCGAGACAAAAAAAAGATATTTGTTCCTAAAGGGAAAATCCTGTTTGTATGTGTGTATCCAGATACAGCTGCTTTGTGGTAAGAACCGTCATTCCTGCCTTAAACAGGATGTCTGTCGGCCTCCACAACAATGAGCTTCAGCACTGACCCACTCCACCCTCTCTCTCCAACGAAGCTTGTTAGTGTGTGTGTGTTTGTGTGTGTGTGTGTACAAAAAAGAAAGACCAGCTTTCTGTTGTCCAAGTGCAACATTATCTTTCTTCTTGTTTTGGTTCTCATGTTTGCCCAGTCACTCCTACTACCAGACAAAACAGGGCTCACACCAAGTAGTTTATGCTGATAATTTCATCTGTTTGTGAGCTGGTCTTCTTCAGTGGTCTAAATGCAGCTTTATGGAGCAGAAATTCAGTTTTACACAAATATATTCTTTGCCCATGTCCTTTTTATGACTTCTGCTATACTTTTAATTTCCTGCCATCCCTCTCTGTCTCTCTCTCTCAGGCAAACTGAGGGCAAAGGAGGTTTCAAGCGTTTGTCTCTGTGAGGCAGAGCACTGGAAAATATCTTGGATGCCTCTCATTCCTCTTCTGCTTTCTGAACCAAGCCAGCAAGCCGACCAGCCTCTCTTGCACATGCAGAGATTTTCTCCATGCTTATCTCCACTTTATTCTCCTCATTCCTTCTCTATATCTTCACTAGACTCCCCTTTTGTTTCTCACTATGTCCAACACATACCACTCTTCCATTTTCAGCTGCTTTCCCACCCACCACCAGCCCACGACATCTCTAGCAATTCCAGTCTTTTTTCAGTCTTTTCTTTCAGCCCAAACCACAAGTTTGCGTTGCCTGGGTTCCACATTTCAGTACTAAGAGAAAGGCAAGCTGCATCAGCATTGAGCTCTGTTGAGTAATCAAAACTACATCTATTTATTCTAAATAGTTTTTTTTCACAATTCTAAAGAATTATTCACACAATTAATCTGTGTCAGAGAGTGAGAGTGAGAGAGAGAAAGAGAGAGCATGAGAGTGAGTACATATAAAAGAAAGTAAGAAAGTGAGTGAGCGAGAAAGAGTGGGCGTGTGAGTAGGAGAGGGAGAGAATCAGGAACAGTGAGCATGAGTAAGAGAGAAAGAGTAAGAGAAGGAGAGAAAAAAAGAAAGAGAAAAAGAGTGAGGGTGAGTGAGGGAGAGTAAGAGTAAGTAAAAGAGAGGAGAGAGAGATTGCAAAAAATGAGAGGTTTAAATGCAGGCTATTGCAGCTAAATCTTTCTTGCCCCTCTGCCATTTGTTTTTATTTCTTGCCTCCATTTCCCGTGTCATATAATATGGGTCAACCTCAATGCTCCACCATGAAAGCTTAGTAGGTTAGTAGGTTCCATCTGCAGCACTGAACCAAAATGATTATAATCACAGTGTGTGTCTTCCAACATAGTGTGAACCTTGTTGCTGTGTTATTGTAGAAATGTGTGTGTGTGTGTGCTTGCATGTATATATGTGTGTGTTCGAACTGAAGCCCTTCCCTCTTTGTTTCCTGCAATCCCCTGCCACAGGTGCTTCCCGCAAGCTGTCTTTCAGTGCCATCATTATCAAAACAATCAAACATGCCCGTGTCACCAGATCCCGTAATACCGGCCCTCTTCCTACCAGCCTGCCCCTCCCCTCCCCCTTTTACAGAGTTTCTTTCTCCTTCATGATGGCCAGAACGTCCATCCATGTCATATTCTTTGAAAAGCGTCTCAGGTTTAAAATGGGACTCCAGGCCTTTCTTCTCACACCTACTTAGTTCTCTTTGTCAGGTTTTATCTAGACTACCACCAGATGTGCAGCCATTCCTTTGTTCAGTAAACAACTGGGCTGTGATCAAAAATGTCTCATTCTGCATCAAATGAGCCACAACCTAACTATGCAATTTCACTAGAGACATGTCCAACGTCTGCCTCAGCACATTACGCACATCTTCCCTGTGGTTTCCTCCCATTTGATATAGTAGGAGCAAGTTCAGTACTGATAGGGCTGCCACATTCTTAGCATCTATTTATATTTCCAACAACTTTCTAAAGTGTTTGTGTGTCACTGGCAACAGCAGCTAACCAAAGGGACCCTGTGTTTATTTCTCACTTCCTTATCTCGACAACAGTGTTTTCATACTGCAGCAAAGGGGAGGGGAATTGACGACAACGGGGGAGGGGGTTCATAGCAACAAAAGGGGAGGAATTTTTAGATGGTTTAATGTAGAAAGATCATTGTTGGCTCGAGGTAGTGGGAGCAAAAGTTCTGTATAAAATAACTTTTTTGGCTTACCCAGGCCTAACGGTAATTAGAACCGTCTTGACCAATGTGATTATATTTGCAGGATGAGTGAGGCATTGACTCTGTGGAAAGTGCTGAGGACCAGGATGACCAGTCAGGCCTGGCCACAGCTGCTAACACAACCAGTAATGTAATAACAGTAAGAGGTGTATTAGGACTACATCAGCCATCAGCCACATGCCATAATGTGACAAAGAGCAGATGCCAGACTAGTCACAACAGCCTAAAAGACAGTCAAACACACACATATATTATGCAAAGAATCCTTATGAATACTTAGGCAAAACAACATCCATCTGTGTCTCTTATACATACACTACAGCTCTCTTGACCTGTCTCGCGTAAAATATACAATGCTGCATATAACCCAAGCATGCTAACCTTTATAAGGATGTACCCATTTTTAGGTCTATACAGTAAACGTACTAGCATGCTTATTTTCACTGTTGTGATCTGCATTAAGTTACACACACACAAAAAAATCACAAACATAAACACACTTACGATACTCTGACCAAAAAAGGTGTTGTGTGAAATGTAACTGGAGTCGCTGCAACTGTTTGTATAAGTTACATTTAGGAAACACTAAAACAGCACCACAGATCAACATACAAGTATAAACCATTCCCTAAAGTGGTACACATTAAGGTAATTCACACACACACACACACACACACACACACACACACACACACACACACACACACACACACACACACACACACAC
>JBBPDH010000136.1:13429651-13441410 GCA_037974565.1 Clupeocharax schoutedeni
ACTATATGCATTGTAAAGTGTCCTTGAGCTCTGGAAAGGCGCTATATAAATAAAAATTATTATTATTATTATTATTATAAAAGTCTTTACATATGATTTAAAGGAGTTTTCATATTGTGTCCAGGTTCAAATTTAGCACAAAAAAATGTATGTACCAAAAAAATCTCTTTTTACAAGCTGAGTTTAAAAGAATAAAATATAAAAAAAGATCCAAGGCTGAGACTTACTCTTTTAAGCAATGTTTAACACTAAAACCTGGTTCTGGCTCAGAGTCACATCTAATTCGAAAGTAAAATATTAACCTTCAGCATATCAGTGTGGGAATCCAAAGCGGCCTTTGGTGCTACGGCAATGGGAGCATCTGGAACACTTTCTCCAAGTGACTTCCTCTTGGATGTATCCAGTGATGACAGCTCTTCAAGCAGTGTGTCTATTTTTCCCTGAGTCTCCTGTAGCTCCTCCTCTGCTTTAGCCTTGCAAAAAAACACAAGAATATATTTCTTCAAGTGGTTTTCCAAGAGGAAAATTAAATTAAATTAAAAACAAAGTGAGGCTGTTACCCTCTGTGTGTTTTGCTGGAGCGTTGTGCTGATAGCCGTGTCCACTTGTGCCAGTGAGGAATGGGCTGTTTCTGTAAGGGTGCTGTATTGCTCCTTCAGGCGTGTAAGCACCCCTTGCAGGTTGGCTCTCTCCTCTGGGCTCAGATCATCACCACGTTCAGCCAGAAACTCTTCCACTGACCGCACTGTGTCCAGTAATCCATCACCTTTGGTCTGCAGATCCTTTTGCACCTCCTAAATGTATTGATTAGAGGTGGGCATAGATTATTTTTTTTACGCAGTTAACCGCGCGAGATTCTCTCCTCCACCCCCCAGGACAGAGAGACAGAGACAGGTTTAAAACGTGCGTGAACCGGACAAGTTCCTGAAATATCAGGGTGAAACTCATCATAGCTTGCGGAGTTAGACCCAGCGCGTTAACGGCAATATTTTTTTTATTGCGCGATAAAAATGGCCCAGCACTAGTACTGATCCAAGTTCAGATAAACAGACAATCTACACAGCCCTTCCAAAGTTTGAAATCTGTATTTTCAAGAGCATAAAAGAGTTTTTTTACTTGTATAAATACAAAACATTACTCAAATGAACTAGTTCTTCAAAGGTAGTAATTAAAGAAATTAGCGGCATGTTTCCTACTTGTCATTTTACTGATAATGAGGAAATCAGACAGCTTCCCTATTAAATTACTGTATAGGGTATTGTTTTATATTAAACACATAGCTATTTTCATATCTCACCTTAAGCCCACTCTGTTTCTGCTGAAGCAGACTCACATCACCTAAATCTGCGCCGGCTCTGTGACTGGCCAGCAAACTGGCTGCACCAGCCAACCACATGGTAAGGCCTTCAAGTTTCTGTGAGCACTCTGCCTTCTGCTGCTGCACCTCCTAAATCCCCACATATGACAAAAAGGGATTGAAGGAAAGGAGGGTAGAAAGAAAAGGAAATTGAGAAATTTTATCTTCATTTGAGTAAGCACAACAGTTTTCTCCTCTCTACCAGAGCCAGGGCTCATGGCAAACATTTCAATCTTCCTTAACCCTCCATACCACTTAACCTAACAGACAATGAACACATTGTTTCTGAAACAAGTATGTACTGTTTGAGCAAGATGTATCCAGAGCTTTCACACAAGCAGACAAACATACTTCACAAGGTCAGTCAAGCAGGAAAAAAGAATTCATATTAACACACAAATATAAGTTAGCTTTTTCCCCTTTTCTTTGAAGGAATAAAGAAAAAGGAAAAGAAACAGACTTTGCTAATAAAACAAATGCTGTGTTTAATTTCTTTCTAGCCTTTTCCGAGGTGGCATAAGCGCTTGTCCTCTGTGGCAATCTGTAAGAGCAAGGCAGACAGTTAATACACATGTTATATCCACACACATGCATCAAGCAAAACAAACTCTAGCAGCTGGCATATTAAGCTGTAGAAGCACTTTGGAGGTCAACAATACTAGCACTGCAACTGAATGAAATGCACCAACTTTTATGCTTGAGTTAAGAGCTCCACACATGTGCATGTAAAAAGGACTGTTAAAATACTTATTCTGAATATAATAATCCAGGCAGCTTCTGGAATCCCAACTTGAAGATCATGTTTATTCTATCATTCATGTTTACTAATGTGTTCTGATGTAAACTTTTGACAAATGTCTTGATTTATGTTAATGATATTTGCTGGCCAAGCAGTTCTGGCCTATACATAAATGAATGGAGCAAAAATGTTTATCCTTTTTATTACTGTTAAAAAGGCATAAGTGTTTAACCAGTGTTTGCAAACCTCTCTCTTCACTGCAGTCTCTCTTTCTTTCTTTCTCTCTCCTTCCTCACGTATTCTCTCTCTCTCTTTCAGTTCTCGCTCCTCCTCCCTGGCTTGCTGGACTGAGAGGGCCTCGGCTCTGGCATGAGCGCGGCCTGAAGCCTGGTGGAAGGCCCTCTGCAGCTGCTGCAGCTGCCTCAACAAATGTCTGCTCTGCTCTGGTTCCAGATCCTGCGCACGCTCCGAGATAAATAACTGGATGTCAAACGCCACAGCACTCACATCAGTGGAGCGTGCTGTAAGACACTTCTCAAAGTCCTGAGAAAACATTACCAAAGCAACTTAACACAGAGACAGAGTGCACCACTAAAATAATTTAATCATTAAAATGTTAAAAAGACCATTTTACCTTGCATTGCTGCAGTCTTTGACTAAGGTTTTCTAATGTTCTGCCTTCATTCTCTTTCATCCTCCTGTCGTCCATAGTTTCTCGCTCCATTTGAGATTCAGTCTTTTGAAGCCAGTTGAGAAGGCGGTCTACTCGCCCAGCCAAAGATTCTAGTTCCCTATTCACTGCCTCCTGAAAAAAAATGTTCATTTGAATTGTATACAAAACAGTATCATACTGGCATTCCATGTGCCAACCTCCCTGCAATCATCCTCAGGGACTGGGACATCGTGTTCACGTATGACAGAATAGTCACTTTTTCATGCACTTTGAGTAGGCAGGAACTCAAATAACAAATTCACGAATGACAAATACAAAATGTCTAAGCCCCACTAGAGCACCCCACCACTGTGAAGGCCCCCTCCCTCCACTGAGAACAGTGACCATTGAATAAATACATTAAAATGAACTTTCTTCAGAGGAGCAATTAACAGGGTAAAGCTCCACTGAATGTTGGCATTGTTTTTTGTTACCAGCAGTTGTTTTTTCAATGAACACCAAAAATATGCAAAACCCAAAAGTGATTATTTTGCCTTACTTTTTGTGCATCACGGGATGCTTTCATCCCCTGCAGAACACTCAATGAAACTTCTTTTGCAGCATCAAACGCACGGGACAAACTGTGTCCATCCTTCTCCAGGGCCTTGAGTAATTGAGGTGGGACATCTTCAAGTTGGGATTCCAGAAGCTGTCTGGATGCTTCAACTTCCCTGTTAACTTGTGGCTCCAAATCAGTGAGCTCCAGAGCTAGAGTCTGGTTTGAAGTGAGAATGGAACATATTAGTTTCAAATCCCTTCACTATTTAATTTTACTGTAGCATTGTAACATTGGCCCGACAGCACTTACCTCTGTCTGTGCAATGATGTCATCAAGCGTAATAAGACTTCGGCCTTTAGACTGTTGCTGCTGCTGTTTAAGGCGTACTTCGATATGTCTCACCATAGAGAGGAGTGCCACAATGCTTTGGTCATGTTCTAGACACTCTTGGCGGACCAAAGAGGACTAAAAAAGGTGAAAAGGTAACTAATTAGAAGAGGACTGGCCATAACTAATAAGAAACAAAAAAGATGAATATGAACAACATAAATATGCATCTATGCTCTCTTGATTGCTCACCTTGCTAATCTTAGAGGTGGTCCTCTGTTTTTTCATTGGTTCATCAGCTTGTTTTTCACCTAAACCCCCTTCATATTCTTTATCGTTGTCCCGGCATTCTGTAGTATCAGACCCTGAAACCTCCTCTGGCTGAGACAGTCCAGACTCTGTGGACTCTTGGAGGAAAGTGGCCTCAGTGTCAAAATGAGAGTATTCCTTAACTACATCTTGCAGAAGCTCCTTGCTAATTGTTTCCGTTTCTGTTTCAGTGGTTGGTATATGATCTTGAGTCTGTGGTGAAACAACTGAATCCATGGGCATATCTTCACTCCTCAGAGTAAGAGTGGCAGATAACTGTTCACTGACTTCAGATGTTGTTCTCAGCTTCTCAGCTTTATTCTCAGTGGATGCAGTCTTTGGTACCTCAGAAGGATCCTTAGCTAATCTGACCAGAGGCACAGACTTGTTGAAATCTGATTTACTGTCTTCATGCCTCTCATTAACCTCTGATGGTTTTATTCCCAACTTTTCATTTTTCCTGGAAAGTGGCTCCTGCTTACAATCTCTTCTTGTTCTCTCTCCATCTAATTCATTAATAGGTTTCGGTCTTTGCTTACTAGTGTCCTCAGCAACACAAGTGGTGGTTTCATAACTGCATAAATCTTGTTTTTTGCCAAAGACTGATACAGTAGGAGTCACAGTTGCAGCAGACATTTCAGGGTCAGTTTGACTAAAATTAATTTGTGCAGAGCCAGGGCCAGGTACATATTCTTCTGCCACTAATTTTTCATTCTTATCTACTTGCGGTGTCTGCTGTTTTCTTTTAGTCTTTTCCTTTGTGGGAACTGTAGAGCTTTGCTGCTCTACTGTGGGTTTCTCCCATGCAGCCACATGTCGTTCTTTACCAGACCCTTGACGCAATGCTTCTAACTTTTCAGCAGCTTGTTTCTCAGTGACTCCCCGCTCGAAGACTTTCCTAAGAATGCTTTCCTTGGCCTTCATTAGAAGTGCTTCCTTCTCCAGCTGTGTCTGGTTTGGTTTCTGAGGCTGTTCAATCTCTTCTTTTTCTAACACATCCAATGTCTTAAACTGAGGTGATGCAACATCCCTGTATTCCTCTGCTTCCTCTTCAGCATTTGCCACCGACTGCAATGTTTGCTTGGCTTTTTTATTCTTCTTTTTCTTCTTCTTCTTCTTATCAGATTGCTCTGGAACACAAACCTCAGCTACATTTACTTTTTTGCTGCATTCCATGTTAGATTGATTTATGATTTGCTGCTGCATATGACCTTGTAATTCATGTCTAGTGTTGCTACAGTCATCCAGCAGATTTACAGGCACATCCTTCTGCATCTCAGCTCCAAGATTCGTGTTTCCATTTTCAGTGGGTTGTCTCTGGAGCATCACATCTACTTCCTCCACAACATCTCTCTGGTGCAGAACTTCATGAACAGCTACATAACAAGCACTTGTTTTGGGTGCTCCTGTCTCAACTTCTTTCTCTATTTTCACATCTTTTTCAGCAGGTTTCTGTTCTATGGCTGCATCATCTTTGCCAGTTTTATACACCGGTCCCAGAGTCTCTCTATTTACATTCATATCATCAACAGATTTTTCATCATTTACAATTTTTTGTCCAGTTTTGTCAGCGCTCTCTACAGGTGAAACTATACACATTTTTGGAACCTGTAGAACTCCCAAGTCCAGTTTACCATCTCTTTCTAATTTCAAATCAACAGTTTCCTTATCAATGCTAGCAGCCTCTTTTCCAGGCTTGTTCTCAGTGCGCTCTAGATAAGAAGTTACGCTCAAATCTGAAGGCTGGAGATGCTCGAAAACTACTTTGACCTCTCTCTGTACTTTCACATTTTCAGGTTGTTTATCAATCTCTAATTTTTCTATGATCTTATTCTCAGTGCTGCCCACTGGGAACCGAGTCTGAAGCACTTCCAAATGTAATTTGTCCTCTCCCTGAAATTCTTCAGGTCTTTGATCAATGCCAACAGCCTCTTTTCCAGACTCGCTCTCAGCACCCTCTGAAGGTGAAGTGACACTTTCATCTGGACATTGTAGAACTTCCAAATCCTCTTTATTCTCTCTCTGTACTTTATCATCTTCAGGTTTTTGATCGATCACTACTTTTTCTCTCATCTTATTCTCAGTGCTCTCCACTATTGAAACTACATTTAGATGTGGAGTCTGAAGAGCTTCCAAACGTACTTTGTTTTCTTCCTCTAATTCTTCTGGTCTTTGATCAATGCCAATAGTTTCGTTTCCAGACTTGCTCTCAGTGCACTCTATAGGTGACGTGACACCTACATCTGGACACTGCAGAGCCTCCAAATCATTATTAGTCTCTCTTTCTACTTTCAGATCTTCAGGTTTTTGATCAGTCACTATACTCGTCAAACATTTCTCTGTGCTCTCCACTGGTGAAACTACATGCACATCTGGAGTGTGCGGTCTCTGTGAAACATCCGATAGTAACTTGTCTTCTCCCTCTAACATCACATATCCTTCAGATTTGTTATCAATTCCAACAGCTTCTTTTTCAGACTCACCCTCAGTGCACTCTAAAAGCGACATGACGCTTAAATCTCGACACTGTAGAACCTCCAAATATTCTTTATTCTCCCTCTCCATTATCACATTTTCAGGTTTTTGACCAATCACTACTTTTTTCCCAACTGTACTCTGAGTGCTCACTTCTGGAGAAATGACACGCATGTCTGGAGTCTGCAGAACATCCAAATGCTGTTCGTCCTCTCCCTCCAATTTCAAATATTCCTCAGATTTTTGATCAAAGCTAACCGCTTCTTTTCCAGAACTGCTCTCAGCACACACTATAGGTAAATCTGGACGAACCTCCAAATGTTCTTTGATCTCTATAATTAATTTCACATTTCCTTCAACTGTGTTTTGAACGCCAACAACTTCTCCAGTTTCGTTCTCAGGGCTCTTCACATCTTGAGTAGTCAGAGCATCAAAATGTATGTCAACTTTTCTCTCTTCCACATCTTTTACAGTTTCCAGAACAGTGCCCTCTGCAGGAACTTTTAAGATCTCGGCGCCCTCTGTGGACATCAGAACACTTGATTTCTGAACTGCATCTTTTTTTAACACATTCTCAACTTTCACATGAGTTTTAGAAAATCCTCCATCAACGTGTAAAATTTCTTCTTCATTCTTCATCTCAGCGCCCTCTGAATGGGATTCCACATTTAAATCCTGAGGTAAACCCAACCTTTTATCTACATCTGGACCTAATCTTTCTTGCTTTGTATTCTTCCCATTTACAGTTGATGTATTCTGTCCCTCTTGCAGAGTAAATAAAGATGTCTCCTTCCCATTTCCGATATTTTCCTTACTTTCAGAGAATGCCTTTGCATGAGAAAGTGGCTCTGCTGCACTAGTGAAGTGCCTGTTTGTTTCCTCTGAAGGCAGGGTTTGCTCATCATGTAGCTTACATGTGGCAAATATGTAGTCATTCTCTTCATAGTTTTTTAACTCCATGTACATTTGGGTGGGTGTTGTCCCATCTTCTGCTTGGATTTGGATGTCTGGCTCAGGGGTATGGCCAGGTATGAATGTAGTGGCATGTTTTTTCCCATCTTCAAATTGTGTTTGAGATACCTGTGAAACGTTAACCTGATTTGGCTGATGCTGCAGTTCCTTTTGGGGTTCTTTAGGGCTGAAGTCTACAATAGCTTCCTGCAGCCTTTTTTCTGCTTTTAACATAAAATGAGTCAGCACTTCTAATGATACATCAGTGTCTGTCTCCATATCCTTTGAATGAGTGTCACTGCAAATTTGTTCCTCCCCTTCAGAAAGCACACGATGCTGAAGAGACAGTAATTTCTCAGACTGATCCACCTCAGGAATTCCTTCCAAATTTGTTGCAATCTGATTTTGAGTATTTTCTGAATCTGAAAGATGTGGTGTGCTCACTTGTCTGCGTTCATGATAACTGTTAGTAGGGCTGCCTAGATTTGACCCAGGCTTAGACATAACAGCATGATGCGCAGTATTAGTTGAGGAACCTAATTCTTCCTGATCATTTGGTTCAGCCACAAAGCCAAAGTCATCCCGAACTTCAGCAGCCATTTCTTCTGAGATAAGGCCCTCTTGAAAAGCCTCCTTAAGGTCCGACACCCTCTGACCATTGACAGGGTTGATCAAACCACCTTTCTCCATCTGGTTTGTCACAATGACTTTTGCAATGTCTTTTTCAACAAGGCCTTTATCTACCGCCTCTGGAATGGACAGACGCTTCCCATTTGATATATCGATTATTCCTCCAGAATCTGCCTGACTTTGCAATACTCTGAGTGCTGGAACAGGATCAACTTGACCAGTCTTTACTGCTTCTGGCATGGTCATCGTGTTACCATCTTGTTTGTGTCTAATACCTCTAAAGGGTCTCACTTCAAGGAACCGCTGACCTGTCTCTATGTCAATCTTACCCTGGTTAATAATCGCAGAGTAGGGTACAATACAAGCACTGTGAGGGTCTAGTATCCCTCTTCTCACACTGGGAGAAGCCATAGCTTTGTTTGCAGTGTCTTCATCAATGACACCATATGAAACAGCTTCGGTTAATGTAAGTCTGCTCTTTGAAGCATCATTATAAATGAAGCCAGCATTTGCTTGGAGAGAAAGTGTGTTGGCATCTGAACTATACTGATCCTGCCTCTGACAAGACTTTTCAAATTCTTCAAGCTTTGGAACTGCTGACTGGTCAATAAGACCTTGTTGTACTGCATTAGAAACCGAGAGGCGAATGCCTGAGCCATGATGCACAATTCCACCTTCAGCCACCTGCTGCAAAAGAATCTGTTGGGCCTCTTCATGATCAATGATCCCTTGTTGAAGTGCTTGTGGAACAGACACAGGTTTTTTAGTTTTGGGGTCTATCACACCATCCATCTGTAGCTGAAGTGTCAATTTTTTATCCGACACCTTTGGATCAGAACGTTTTCCACGACATGACTTTTCCAACGCAAGGAGATCCTCCTTGTCTTTCTCTTCTATCAGTCCAACATTTGCTGCAAGTGTAACTGAAACTTTCTTGCCTCTACGAAGGTCAACAATTCCCCCAGAAACAACCTGAGCCTCAAGGAGGCGAGCTGCTGTGTCAGGGTCCAAAAGACCTCTCTGAGAAGCATCCTTTAATGAGCAAATCTGACCATGTTCCACATCAACAACACCAGACAGACTCTTCTCTGATCGGAGAACACTGGTCAACAAGTCTTCATCAATTATGTCTTCCTGCATTACATCGTCAATGCTCAGTGACTCACAAGTACTTACATCCAGGAAACCACCAAATAGCCCGGCCTTTGACATTACTTTGACAGCAGAATGACCCGGGAGCAGACCCTGGGACACAGCCTCATCCAATGGCAACTTCTGGGCTCCATCAGTTAAAAGACCACCTTCCAATAATTCATTTGCCATGCGCTCAAGCTCTGCATCATCATCACTTTGCGGAACAGATACAGTCATTTTTGAAGAGTCATTTGTCTTTGTGTGACTATTTGTATCCATTTGACAAGAAATTTGTTTAATCGTGTCTGAGACACCATGTTTTGTGTCTAATACACCTTCTCTGGCAGTACTCAATATCTTAGTCTGGTCCAATTTGTCTTTCACGTCAGCTTGCCCATCTTGACTTTCTTCTGCTGTACTTTCAAATGAAACCACAGCAATAGTGCTCTCTGTCCTGAAATCTGTCCTTATTAGCTGTTTTTCCTTAGATGGTACTGTTTCTACTTTCTTGTCAACAAGTGTGAATTGATCTGATTGGTGCATTTCAATTGCGAGATGAGACTCAGGCTCAGACAGGCCCAAAAATATTTCTTCATTATTAATTCCTTCTACCTCTGGACTCATTGAGTCGGCTATCACAATGCTCACTGGTTTGTGAAATGAAGGTTGTGTCTGGGTTTCAGGTACTGTCTTTGCTAAACCTGCCTCTAAGTGCACTCCGATGATTCTATCAGTGTTGTTTCTTTGTTCCAAAGCTACAACAGCTTCTGGGGCATATTTTACTTTTTCAGCTTCACAAACACAACTCCCAGTTTTATGTTGCTCTGAAAGATTTTCAACACTTCTTTGTTCTTTTTCACTGAATAACTTCTCGCTGTCTCTGTCTGAGGACTCTCTCAACTGTAGTTCTGGTCTCCTTTTTTTTGTTCGTTGACTAGCATCAACTATCTCCAAGAGATCAGAATCCAGGAGAATTAGACGTGCTCCTGAGCGAGCATTAATGTAACTGTGAGTCATTAGGTATGATAGGAGTTGGTGTTTAACTTGCTCCTCTGGTCCGCCACCCTGCAGAGTGTCATAGTGAAGGCGTAAGTGTGAAGGAAGAGGTGAAGAGGGTGTCGGTAGTGATGAAGACCCCCAGCGGCTTACATTTAGACACCCTGTCTGAATCATGGCAGGCAGAATATCTGGAATCTTTGTCTCTTCAAGGATCTTCACTGCTTCTAGTCCCAGCATCTTTTCAGCACCGGCCAGAGGAATCACTTGAGAACTTTCTGAACAGTAAATTGCACCGACAGAATGGCGTTTGCTCAAGACTTTCTGAGCAAGCTCTCCTGAGATGACACCCTGCTGCAGAGCATCAGAGATAGAAAGCAGCTCCCCTGACTCTGGCCATAGCATGCCCATAAAAGTCCACAGAGATTCCAGCACCCGTAGGGCAGTGCGTGAAGATAAAAGGTCCCTTTGGACAGCTTCATTTAAATCCAGGCGCTCTCCACTGACTGGGTCTATTATTCCTCCTGCCTGTAACTGATGAGTCAATAATGCACAGGCCAAGTCTTGATCCAAAAGGCCATGTCGCAAAGCCTCATCTACCGTCAGCCGATGCCCTGAGCGAGGATCAGTGATACCCCCTGCAAACAGCTGAGCCTCCAGAAGTCGAATAGTGACTTGCTGGTCAATCAATCCCTCCTGGACAGCACGGAAAATGCCTACCTTTCTGCCTGATCGTAAGCACACTGTTCCCCTTGACTGCTGATTGACTGGCAGCAGACGCAGGCCAGTCTCCTGAATCAAAACACATCGCTGATGGAACTCTACCAGACTCAGTTTTTCTGCTGTATTAGGATCAATGAGATCCCGATGATTTAGGCAGGAATGTAACTTATTGTAAACAGCATCCGAGAGAAGACCCTCCTCTTTAGCATTTTCAAGACTGAGAAGTTTATTCAAGGCATTCCGAAATCCTCCGGTGCTCAACTGCAGCTCTAGAATACGAATCCCAACTTGCTCTTTTATGTGTCCCTCTTCCATGGCAGCAGCAACTGGTATCAAGTGATTTACTGCAAACTGTGACTGCTGGACATATTGAAGAGAAGTCTCTATTTCTAATAGAGATTGGTAAGTGGAGCCATCAATAAGACCAGAGGCAAGACTCTCTTCTAATGAGAAGATTTGAGGGGAGTCAGGTTGTAATAAACCACCCATGACAAGCTGTGCCTCCAACAGCACATGGCATGTGTCTTGGTCTATGAGGCCACGATGTGCTGAGTGGAAAACTGGAAAGGTCTCCATAGTGCCAAGATCAATTACTCCAGCGATGCTCTCATAGTCCTAAAAAAGAGACACACACTGTAAGTGTTTTTGCAAAGCACACCTGACCCATTAAAACAAATTATATATATAAATATATATATATATATCTCAAGTAAAAAGATCAGAAAAAAATATCCACCACCAAAACATGCAGCCTATTGTACCACTTATTAGGGATACCGATATTCTGTATCGGTATCAGTCCGATCCTGACCTAAATTACGGGATCGGACATCGGGAAGGATTTAGAAACGTAATCCGATCCGTAAAAAATGCGGAAAATTACAGCACGCCTAACGTGATCTGGCCC
>JBBPDH010000136.1:13496932-13512280 GCA_037974565.1 Clupeocharax schoutedeni
ACACACACACACACACACACACACACACACACACACACACACACACACACACACACACACACACACACACACGCCTAAAAAAATTGAAATAAACTGGTATAATCCAGGTAAAGTATAATTTGTTCATTAGGTTCATTAGATTTTTTTCAGAAGTCTACTTTTGACCTTTTATGTAATTTTGCTGGCAGAGATGTGACAATAGTCCCAGTGTGTGGACATTAGTGGGGTGGAAAAAGCTCCCCACAACAAGCCTCCTCCTCCCCGCTTCTGATCCATATGGTCAGCACACATGCCTGATGCTACGCACTCTGGGCTTGAACAAATGCCTACCGCATGATCCAGGATTGAATTACGACACAGAAATAAAAGCCGCACCATTTTCAATTAACATGATAAAAAAATAGAAGGTGGGCTGAAAGCGAGACGCTACAAATGCAGCTTGACAATTTTTGAAACAGCTGGCTGAAGAGGCCTCAAGACACAGCACATGGGAGGAAAACATGCTTAGCCTTCACATGGCAGTCGTGTGGACACAAGGAGAAAGAGATAAGGTAAGCTACTCCCTTTAAACAAATCATGTTCAAACCATTCACCTCAGCCACACCAGGAATCCACCCCACAGTTTCAGCACACATTGTCTCTCTAGCTCTCTCTTTCACTCTCTCTCCTGCCTTCGGGCAGAATTATACAGCAAGTGGCACTGAATACACACACAAACATATGAACAAACCCTTTTGTTGAGGTTCAATGGACAATTAAACAACAATAATGAATGAGTGACCTACAGCTTCAGCAGCAAGACATTCTCTGAAACAGTGCCCAGGAGGGATTTTTTTTTCTTTTCTGGGTATCCATGACCATGATAGCCTTGAGACAGGTGACTTCAAGGGCCTGGAGGGAGGAGCATCTAGGAGCACAGCTGACAGTGGCCTTGGTCCTTTCCACCAACAGCTGCCCCAGAAGGGTATCCCTGTTCCAGTCCAGTGAATAGCTTGTATCTTAGTAACCATATTTACAGTAATAAGAAACTATTTAACTATGTCCACTGAAACACTGTTTCGATCTTGACGTCAACTGACCACAAACCCGGCTCTTATCAGACTCCTCTGGCTAAGCACAAACAGAGTTAAGCAAGGCCATTAGAACTACATGTATGAATAGGAACAAAAGAGATGCGAAACAAGAGTTGCATTCTTTTCTTCAGAACAGCTAGTAGCCATATGGTAACAGGAAAAGCTCAAGGGAACCAACCTTTCTTGTCTTCGAGGTCCTGAAGATACTGCCTGTATGATGATGCTGTGCTCATTTCAACTTAAGCCACATAAAGATGAATGGGAAGTAAGCAAAAATGCGAAAGAGGGGAAAAAGAAGAAGGGAAAGAGGAAAAGAGAATCTGAAAGAGTACGCTGGTGTCAGACCGAGCAGGAAAAAAAAGGAGAGGACTTAGTTGGCCTTTGGGCTCTGTGTAATCCACAAGGTCAGAGGTCCGTGGTCATTATGGAAATCCAAATCTGTCTCCTCCTTGTTCCCCTCTTTGGTGCACTGCTTGCGTCTTTAGCAGTAGGCTAGCGATCGATCGTGTATGTGTGAGTGTGTGAGTGTATGAGTGTGTGAGTGTGTGTGTACTCGAGAGCAGTCGGGTAACTCTGAAAGAGCTGCGAGCTCTGAGCCGGATAGAGGAACTGTACTTTGACCAGAAGACAGGTGATGTCACTGCTACAGCCAGACCATGTGCTTTACTCCCTGCATGATTCAAACTTTGTGTGTGTGTGTGTGTGTGTGTGTGTATACGAGTGAGTGAGTGAGAAACACTCTATGTGAAATTTCTATGTGAAAACACAAATGAGAGGGAGTGTCGTTCTACTTTTCATGCCATCAGGCAGCACACATTCAAATGACTTATTTTTGCACGAACAATAGCACGCAAGCACCTCCCACATTCTCATTTTTTACAAAAATGCAACAGCCGCTCTGCACAAGGTGGCATGTGTGCCCCAAAAATCAACGTGATTTGCAGAAGAAAAAAAACCCATAAAAGCACACTTTTTCACTTCTTTCTCCTCTATTGACAGTAAATCCTAGAGAATGATTAACCTTACTTGTGCCCTCTAATCTCACTTTCTGTACACAATGTTATATCAAAAGACACCCTACAATAACTCACACCAGTTATAGACGCTTACACCACACACAGCAACCACAAACGAGCACCTGCATCTGTAAGCCACCAGTAATCCATTCAACAAACTGCAATAAAGTGTCTGTTTCTCCAGACACAAGATGTGGTGCTGCATAATCCCAATAAATCACTCTCAGTCAAAACACATTCCAGACAGATTTGATGTTTTCTCCTACTGACATGCATCATTTGAACATTCTTGTGAAAATCATAAAAGAGTAGGATGTAATTAGCAGTGATGATGGACAGGATGGAGGAGGAGAAACCACCATTCTCTGTAACTCATACACACATAAGGAGAAACTGAAGAGACTGGTAAGGGGACAGTGTCATAGAAGGCAGAGGGTCCTATGAGACAGGGCCAGAGGTGGAGCGGATGCTTTGAAATGCCTCTTCCTCAGAGGCTATTAAACTGCATTAAGGATTTATTCTAGTTCTTAATCAAATAACTATCCCGTGGCTATCCTGGCATCAATATTCATGGAAGAAAGAAATTCAATAAAGAAAAAGAAATAAAGGACAAAAAAATTACATACCAATGCAATCTGCTGCTGTTGCAAGTGCTTGAAAATATGAAACAATTCAATCTTCTGCTACAGTTCACAGCTCTGAGGCCCCATTTCATCACTGCACTCCATTAAGTACTAAGGTTGAGATGGCCTGACTCCATTCACCAGAAGTTCTCTAGAGTTAATGTGACCCCAAGTAGAGAACTCCTAACAACAAGCAACAACCAGATCCATCACAGTGAAGCAGAAAGCCATGAACTTCACATTTCTTTCTACAACCAATACATTTCCTAAGCAAAACAAGCCTGAGAAGGATTAAAGAAATGCTTAGAGTGAAATTAAATGTCCATTGTTAATATAATAAAGTGATCTCTCTAGTTGCACAAAGACCACAGAGTGGTCTGCATTTGAACAGAGAAACTGAATAATGTTTTGTATTACCTGTACAAACGTACCAGAGCATCACCAGAGGCAGGATCAACATGAAAAGAAAGAAGAAAGGGAAAAAAAAAAGGTTAGTCTCCAAGAACCATAATTTCACTGTAATACTATAGTAAAAAGAAGTACAGTATAATAGTGGCCAAAGGACAAAGAGGAAAACACACAAACACACACACACCCCTGAAAGTGTCTGTCTAGAAGAACCACATGGTCCACGTGCAAAGACCATAAACTTTGAGACATGTTGTGTTCTGTAGAGAATGCCTGGTTAACCATCAACCAACCTGAAGTCTGACATGGGTCAAATCATTCAAGCCATATTGGAGGGTTTTCAAAACTAAGTTCATGTACAGTTCAATTTGCATTATGAATATGATGCAGCAACAAAAAATTACACTGCATGTCAATCTTTTTTATTCTGTACTGTGTACCTTAGTCTCTGCTATGAGGACTATGCAGTGCTTCCTTGTGGAAAAAAACAGTGCTGATGCTGCAAGACGCTCCCGTCCCCCCTCCCCCGCAAGTTCTGCTATTGCTGCAGACAAACACATTCCAGTGCAACTCAAACAAAGGTGCATCAGCTGGGCCAGAACCACCAGCATATAATCAGTGGGATAAGATCACAAACACAACCTGGCTCACTGATAGAATATGCACACACAGACACACACAGACAGGTGAATTAAAGACAGGCTGGCAGGAAGCCAGCGGCAGAGCGGTTGGAGTCAGTTTGATGCAGTGGGAGCCCTCAGATTAAATGGATAATCAAAGACATGGTCTCTGCATCCTGATGATCTCAGACAACCGTCAATTCCTGCGAGACAAAGACACACAACTTGAACTGCATGACTCAGCTCTATATTATGACAACAAATATTCTCTGGCTTCTCTGCCTACTGCTTTGTTTCCCAAGTCTGCTCCCACTGTGTCCTGCACAGTTTCAAATATTCCCTGCTTCAATTCCCCCAAACCGCTCATTAACTGTTCAGTTACATCTTTAATAGGCTAGCTGTGCTGTCCTAGAAAAGAGCATACTGTAAATTGTGCAGGGCTGTGCGTTCCTGAGAGCAGGCCTAAGAAACTCTACTTTGCTGCATGTACACAGTGACCCACACAGACACACACCAGTGAACATGAGTGTGCCGGGGTCACTGAGGTTAAAGACACACACACAAACACACTTGCACAACAAGACCAAGAAGACATTAATCTAGAAGGGTAGTCCATTTTAAAAACTGACCACAAAAAAAGAGAATAAGCAGAATGAAAGCGGACAGATCAGGGCAGATGGACAGAATACGAGGAGAAGGTATTGGCTTCTGAACAGACCTCATGGTGAGGAGATTACGATAGAAGTGCAAAGGCAACACTGAAGCAATCCCAAATGAGATGAGAGAGAGAGACCAGAGGGAGAGGGAGAGAGAGGGAGAGAGAGATGGAGAGATAAAGAGAGGGAGAGGGAGGAGCAGACACACCTAAATGTAGGTCACACACACAGCACAGAGATGGAGGGACAAGAGATAGAAATCACACTGATTAGGACTGATGGAGAGGAAGACAGTAGGAGCAAGTAGAAGACTTAAAGGTGAGGGGGGAAAGAAGGCAAGGACTGATTAGAGAGAGCACTTATTTTTTCATCTACTCATGGGAATGTTACCAAATGGGAATATTTCTATTTTACTATGATCAACATTATACATCAGAAAATACATGTGGCTTTTCTGGTCTTTTTCAATATAATGACTCACCGTGCTTCAAATCACAGTGTACAACATTGTTTACACTTACATATACTGAGCAATGCAGAATGTTTCCCCTTTAAATAATACGTTTAAAGGTATATTTTTAAGGGAGAAGTTAGGGGCTAACAGAGACTCAGCCATGCTGATTTGTGCAGAGATATGAGACAGGGTGGGCTTCTGTTTAGAAGTATTTGGGAAATCTGTTTTGAGTCAGCTACCAGGTCCCTTCCCAAATCCCCCACGGCAGATTGCTGAGGATTAGGGGCCCTACGGAGAACCTTTAGGGAGGCTACCTGGCTGTCTGTGTTCAAACAATTGTGCTGCTCAAATGTAGAGCATCTGACTTTTTATAAACATGCAGGAGGACAAAACACATCCTTCAATGCAAAATACCATATTAGTCTTAAATATTTTAGTTAAATCTCACTTTGGAAAGATCATCAATCACTAGTTCACAGGCTGTGTGCACACTCTGCTTACAGCAGTATAGGTAAGCAAAATAAACCCTGACTTGTATGGTCAGCCAAAACATGCCGGTGTGTCTAGCAAAGACACCCATACAGGCACACACTCACAAAAATTCAACATCAATGGTAGTACAATCCTGAAGAAAAGGCAGAAACAGAGATTCCAGCCAGTAAGGTGATTTGATACAGTGAAAAGCTACAGGGACCCCAGAGAGGGAGAGGTGGAGAAAGACAGATAGAAATAGAGAACAGGACAGAGTGAGTGGGAGAAAACACACAATTGCAGAAATGGCTAAAATAGAGCTTTAGGGGTGACACATGGACAAAATATAGGCCAATACATTTGATACACGGCCTCTTCTGTACACACCCAATCCAGAATGTGTGCACCATTCCTATCAGATATCTTCATTCAAACACTCCCTTTTTGTAAAGAGACCTCAGGCAAACACCTGTCCTAAGCGAAGGTCTCAAACACATGCCTGAAATGCCAGCAAGTCTCAGAGGGAACGCTGACCAATTTCCACTCACAGTTGGGGAGCACTGGCGGGTCCGCACATATCAAACGCCCAGAACACGTCTGGACAAGCCCTCAAAGTCCCTCACACGGATAACACACCGCAGCAGTAAAAGTGAAATTTCTTCATTTAAACTTAAGAAATGAAGAGGTGGGTTCCAGTAGTAGAGTCTAGAGTACCGCCTGTCAGGAGAAATGCAGAAGACATGCCATACACCTGCTGCATCAAAGCTTACAGTCAACCATTCTGAGTGAACAGCGTGTGTGTGTGTGTGTGTGTGTGTGTGTGTGTGTGTGTGTGTGTGTATGTGTGTGTGTGTGTGTGTGTGTGTAAAGTAAAAGTCCCATGGATTGCATCACTTATTTATGAGAGATTCCACATTTAAATGGAGCTAAATAGCTGCAAATAACATCAGCAGGCCAATTATGTATTGTTGACTGATGCAATGAGTGAATGATACATTGCTTGCTTCTCTCACTGCGTTTGCCATTAAAGCTAATTAGGTACCGCTGAAACGCTTCAGGTACTGCAGTGAACTATACAGTCACATTAACATACCTTTTTAATCAAATTTCTATTAGAAGACACTTAGGTGGACCATTTTATCATATTCCTTATTCATGCTCTCAATATCAATGTCAGCATCCCAAATAACACACACAACATACATAGCCCTAAGTGTTCATCCCACACATGACCATTTCACTTAATTTACATTATGAGCTTCTCAGTCCAATCAGGGTTTGATTAATGAAAGTGGACAGTGGAAAACATCGACCAGCCGTGACCACCCCTACTCATTTCCAGATCAATACCGGATGGAGCTGTGCTGAGGCATCTTCATGACAGAACTCCATCTGAAAGTCCACAGCAGCTCATGAACAAGCATATCTCAGCAACATTTTAATGACAAACCCTGACCTGTCCACCCCACCGTGTCCTATATCCTCTCTCCCGCAGCTACTTTACTTGCACAGGTCAACATAGCCTACTTCAGTGAACTCAAGTTCAGTACGGTCATATAAAGTATGGTCATAATGGCATTAAAAGTATTAAAAACATTAATAGCAGTCATCCTGAAGCTTGCTTTTTGCTTTATTTTACAGATGTACATTGTGTCATATAGTCTTAGACAACATATAAACCTTTTGCGATTATGGAACAGCTTGACACAGGTTAAGGTAAGTCAGTACTGATGTAAACATTCAGTAGCTACAAAGATAATCGATGGCATATGTTTAAATTACCCTAATTTTTTAGCTCCAGTATCCTGAATCTTTCCACTGCTTTATCACTTACAGCAGACACCGCACACAAAGCAACTGGGTCCAAAAAAGAAAGAGACAGAAGTAGCTTTGAAAAGACAAAAGCCCAGCCTTGAATCCCCCTACCAACCTCACCACAACACGCAACCAAACACACTCAACCTTACATCTATCAGCATATCCATTGCAATCATCAGGCTTACTTCTCTCAACCATTTATACCCCATTCAGCCAAAGCCCCGTCCTGACTCGTAAAACTCATTCCATTTTAAAAACACCTGTCCCACTCCCTCCCTCCCCCAAGCCCCCCTTCTATCCACTGTTCTCTTTGTGTACGATTCCCATCATGCAAATAAAGGCAGGGTTAAAGCAATTATGTTCAGTAGGGGGATCTTACATAAACGTTGTTATGAAGATGTGCTGGCCTCTTGGGGCCACTGATGAACTGTCTCCCATAGTCTAGAGCACACACTACTCCCATTGAGGCCCCAGGCCTGTTGAGAGCAGCGCTGAAATAAACACATCAAAGTGCCACTGATTGGACTGGAGATTCATTTGGTTAGTGGAAGTTTAGGCAAGGTTATAAAGACTCCTTCAAAGTATAAAGACTCCTTCAAAGTCATAGGGAAGTATTAAACTAATAGAAATGAAGATAAAGCAGATTCAGATAGGCTTTATCACCTAAATTAGGTTATATCCTGCTCCGAACTGTATTTGACCAAGCAAAACCACAAAGCAAGAACGGACTGGTTACAGCACTCAATATTAGATTAATTCATCCCCCACTACTTCTCTAATGGCCATTTTTTTCCAGAACAATGCCAGTTATTAAGGATCTCAACAGCATTTCCCACACTGCTGCACATACATGCATACTCGACAACATCAAAGGCAGAGTGCTTAGAACGTGCTTGTGAGTAAGAGAGAGAGTGAGAAAGTATGTGTGTGTGTGTGTGTGTGTGTGTGTGTGTGTGTGTGAGAGAGAGATGGTGGCTGCTCCACCATCAGGAGAAAGATTTCATTCAGGCAGCGCTCTTCTGCATCTCCTCCTCTCCTCCCCCTTCTCCTCTGGGTCTTTTTTCCTCTCTGCCTTTGTTGCTCCCCCTCCCTCCCTTCTTCCGTCGCCTCTCTCTCTCTATTGATGTGTGCGCAGTAAGAGGCGGTGGGTGTGCTGTGATGTGAGTGGGCCTGGCCCGCTCCTGTGCTTCACTGGAGCAAGGCTCTAAGCTCAGTACAAGACATTCAGAACGGTGCAGCGTGTGGTGCTGCAGCTCAGCAGACCCTAAAGGAAGCGAGAGGCCATCTGTAATGTAACGAGCAACACTGAGGTACAACCGACTCTCTTTTAAACCATTTAGCCTAAACTCCAATTTACACAAGCCTAAACACGTGCGGGATCTTTCGCTAATGTAGCCGACAAGTAATGCAAGCTCATACCCACTGATTATCACTGTGCAAACTACATGTCAAAATCAACACAGACTTGCCTCACGCTGCGTAAAGCTGTTAACCAATTAAGCAACCACAAACAGACTTGCTCAGATGGTTTCTGACGCTGATATTGTTATAGACAAAAACAGCTTCTAACAACACTGAAGGTGGTTTCTGCTAGTATTTGTGCATTTGCCTTCTAGCTCATGTGCAAGCAAAGAGTCAGATTTCAAATACTAAACTTGGGTTAAATAGATGAAAATCACCCCATAACACAACCATACTGTTACTAATACTAACTGCAATGAATACTGTTGCAAAATAATATGATTAAGATAAAATAATGCAAAGATACAACAATAAGAGTAAAAGTAAATACTTAAAAGTATTAAGTACAGAGTCCAAAACTATAAGGTCAAAGGAACTGGACAGCATTGAGTAAATATTTAGTGCACTCACAGGGAAAAAATACAAATAGGCCTTCTTCAGCATGGAAGAAAAACCATGAGCCAAAAATGTTTGTTCAATAGCCAAATATACAAGTCCTATCCAGTTCCCTTTACATTTAGATCTCCATTATTCTTTGTATTGATAGAGCGGTCCCTGTAAGACTGAAGTAGTCTAGTGGAGAAGCTAGGCTGTATGTGTGTAACTGTGGATTAGACACCACTCATCATAACCCACTCAGAAATTCAGGGCACAGATGCGGATGCCCTGCGGCACAATATTGCATGTAAAAGGTTTGTTTAGTTTGAATTTTATTTATCTTGCTGTACAGCAGATTGACAAATGTCCTTATTTGGGACTGGCTTAAGAAGTTATGGAGCAAAAACAAAGCAGTGCAGCAAAGTGAAGATTTTAGCAAAGGCTTGTGCCTTGTGGTTGGACTGTAATTTAAAGGGACGGACTACAAAATTCCAGCAACAGCAACAGCTGTAAATATGAACATGTGCAGACAAATGCGTATGCAATTACTGAATCATTCTGAAAGTGTCCATTAAGAAGAAAGCATGTCTCAAAATCCATTTTAATAGCAAGGATGCACGGACAAGGTAAGAAAGAAAACAAGGGAGAGGGAAAAGGACAACTGCAGGGATTTCAGCAAATCTCTTTGGCGATGAAGAATCATTAATGCACTGGAGTTTGAGGGTCACACACAAACCTGCTGTCCACTGAAGAACAGAAGCGCGAAGGTCACCAACAGAAATGTGAAGGGTCAAAATGCAGAAAGGGGTTAAAACATCCATCTCACTAAGTGACACAACATCGGGCCAGTCTGAAAACAACAGTCTTTATAAACCATCATCAGCATAAGCAGCACTCAATTATTCAGCTCAGATTAAGGGAGCGTGGAAATCCTTCCCTTTACTCAGTTACGTAGACCACGGCAAACCCCTTCGGCTCACATTACAGAAATATGGAGTCCTTCCCCTGTCCCCAAGGTCTTTCTGTAGGTGTGTGTGTGTGTCTGTTCTGTTAAAACAAATTTCTTGATGCATAAAATACTAATTCATGAGACAGACAGACAGACAGACACAGAGACAGAAGAGAGAGAGGAGATGGAGGGAGATGGAGAGAGATGGAGGGATTAGTAAGGCTGATAGAAGAGTTCTTGATGCAGGAACTCCACACGGTCATAACAAAAACAAGCAGGTGTGCCATTTCCAGTAAAATCATGTTTTGAGTGTCTGCTTAATGCACAATTTACCCAATCAGGAACCATCACTACAGACTTGTCAAGGCAAGAACACACCAAAACACACCCTTAAGTGAAGAAGAGCATATGCACATCTTTGTACAGCCTACTATTCTTGCAATAAATTCATCTTAAACCTCACCCACAGCCAGGCATGGGCGATAAGAGATAATGAAGATTATCTATGTACTGACAATCTGCCAAAGCAGAGAGACTGTAGTATTGTCTATATAAACTACATTCTATCTATTGCGGTTCAATGTTCTTCCTCATTTTTTTCCTCAACCTGGTAGTCCTCTTCATGACCGCCTTACTGACACAGCACCAACCAAAGTGAACTACGGCAATCACATACAGTTCTCACCACAACACTGTTTAATTCAGAGTGTAGTGGGAAGCATGGCTGAAAGTGAAAATGTAACGGATGAGTTGGTCCCTACAACAAGTCTTATAGTTTAAGAAATGCATTGATTTGTCATACTGAATTAACTAAGTATTTATTAGGCTTTAAATAAACATGGTAAAATTGCACAATGTTATCTGGACTAAATGCAGATAAGTTATTCACAACTATATTTTTACAATGGAACATAAGTTGGGTTGTACTGTTCAGTAACTTGCAGAATAGTAAAAAAAATCAATAGTTACAAATCAATATAAACACTGTGACGAAATAATTATAAAAATTAGAGAAGCACCGATTGCAATTTTCTTGGCCGATTCCGATTACCGATTTTCCCAGATAACAGAAAATTAGAGCTGCTGCATGTAGTCGACGACAATGACACAAACAAATGGGTTTCAACTTTTTTAATGTAACGTGGTCGTAACTTTCCCTGTTTACTTTTATAATAGTAAAAATAATGACATATGATAGTGGCAGCTCTACAGCAAATACAAGCTTTAATTTTCTTTCATATAAAGCTTTTTTTCTTTACAAATGTAAATAAATAAAACATAATACACAAATAAATAAATAAATAAATAACCCCCCCCAAAAAAATATCAGTTTGAAATCGGCAATACGTGCAAGTGATCAGACCAAAAATCGTCCGTTTCCGATCACTAGCCGATCGATGGGTGCATCCCTAATAAAAATATTGTGAAATGATATCATAGCCATATCACCCACCTCGACCCACCGCCTAACCTTAATCATTAACACGACCCCAATTCTAAGCCTAACCAAAACTAAAGTCTCAAAAGAAATCTAATAATAAGTTAAAAGTTTGTTTTTCAGTAATTAATTTACGTCACAGATATTGAATGAACTCGGAGAAATACAAGCCAGTTATTTCCCTCTAGTGAATCAACTAACTGTCATGATGAGTCGCATCTGCCACCAATCAGCTGTGTCGCCACAATGCACTATTCATTTGTACCAAATCCGGACAGCACTGCAAGAATCACAAAGACGGGGACTTGTTGAGGCAAAAACCTGTACAGATGTTAGGACAGGCCGTGCCTACGGCCTAAACCTTCTGAATATTTGAAAACATTTTCATATAAATAGGCTTTTGACCCAGATTAACCCAGGATGCACAGCATACATGTTTAAGCAGCACCAATAGTTGAACAGACCCCATAAAGCACAGACAAACGGACACTAAAGAAAAGTTCCAGAGAGTACTCTGATGGCACGATGCCCAGATTTCATATTAGGAAAACCCTATGCTTCCTTTGCATAGACCATTAGGCCTGTCTCTCAGACTGACACACTGCTTCCACATCATAACACAGGTCAACAGGTCAAAACTCATCAGAGATTTTGTAGAGGTTTTGCAGTGTTTTTGCATGCTGATTTCAAATCTGTGTTTATTTTCTCCCAAGCATGCACAGTTTTTGTGATAAAGCTAGATATATATTGCATGGTAGTATATAATAATCATATGCTGAGCGTTTTGGAAGAAACAGCGGCAGCTGACTGAAACTGATCATTATATCTCTGCCACAGTGGGTGCCTATCTGACTTCACACTGAAAATATTGAAATAATTACTTGATTGATTCCTGCGGTTAAATAAAAACCACATACAAGTCTATTGCAAATCTAATATTACTCATAATTCAAAAAGATGTGACTGAAAAAAAATGAAAACAGATATGAAATCAGCACGAAAACTGGTTTAGAAAAGTTTACCATTTGTTTTTGTTGTTGACCTGTGTAATTAACCAGTAAAATAACAAACTATTTTAATGTTTAAGGCTACATAATGTTCAAAACCACAAAACAAACGGCCAAGAGTAGCTGAGAAAATATAGCTTTGGTCAATTAACTCACTGACTCTTTAGTCTGGGTTGTGCTGTCAGGTCCAGTGGAAAAGTGGAATGGCGTTAAAGCATCAGCAGTGAAAGGTCAAGCCTGAACATAGGTCAGACTGATGAAGGGGACAGCACATACTGACAGGCTCCATTTAACACCCCTATCAAAGCAGTACACGCTAGTACACTTGTCATCAGCTGGGTCTGTTGTGGAAATGTGGGTTTTTGGGTGGATCTGCCCTGGCTGCAATGTTTTTGTTTAAATGATCTTTATCCGTCCGAAGAACATGAAAGAAAATCAACAGCACAGGATGAAGATAAACAGGGATGAATGAAGGCAAGAACAGACGCAGCACTGCATCAGAAGGAATGAAAATACAGAGAACACGTCTACTGAGGGATACGCCCAGTCACACCCTTTACAATAACACAAGACCGTCTGAGAATGCTGTGGGGTCATTTAAAATAAGGGGAAAAAATGGAAGTTGATATTACTGCAACAGTTGAATCCGGAAAGCAAGGTTAAGCAGGCTACTGAGTAGAATCTCCACAATAAACACCCAATTCTTTAACGGCAGTGGCTGAAACATGAGGACTATGTCCTACCTCCTGATTCCTCCCAAAACACTCCATGTTATTTCAGGAATGTAACTCTGATATTCTCTCATTCTCTTTCACGCTCTCTCTCCCACACACACACACACACACACACACACACGCAAATGCATGTAACATTCCACTTTCAGTCTCTGCACTCAGGGACACTATACCAGTTACCATATTTAGACACACACTTTCATTCATACAGGTAGCTCCCCCATACAGTAGCACAGTACTATTTATTAACACACATAAATAAGCATAACTCACTTAGCCTGCTGACAGCCAAATAACATTGAACCATGCTATCCCTATTTACTGGCAATTGGATGAGTCATTGGATCACCACAGCTTCCCAGATTTAGGGGAAAAACAAACCCTTACTGTCCGCTAACCGAAGCTAAATACTATGTAACTGAAGCTACATAGTACAGTCAGGTGTACTCTGCTGTGATGTAACTATAAAAAAAAAAAAACTAAAAGTCATAGTCAGGCCCACACAACACAAAATAGTTAGATTTAGGGAGATCTGAGTGCATCATGGTAATCAAAAGTGACCCTAACTGCCAAACCTCTAAGAAAGCCTTTTTCTCTCGAACAGCAGGATAATGGTGGTGCAGGGTGTTTGAAAACTCTTCTCCTTCCACGGTTACAAAGCTGGACCACAGGTATACTAACTTTTAGTACTATGCCAAAGTCTTAAGCACCTGTGAAAATATTTTAAAACTGCGGAGGAGACACCTCATCCAATTAAATCAGGAGCTGCTTATTTCACAAATCTTTGGCTGGAACCATCTAGAAGGAATCTGGAACCAAATTTGTTATGTCCTTACCTTCTCACAAAATATACTTTTTTTGCATATTAAACATGCCTTTACTGCTTTCTTGTTTATGTGCATGTATTCCATTTGCTTGCAGAAAGACACTATCACAACACTGAAACAAACGGCTTTAAACAATTTGCATATGCGCCTAAGACTTTTGCACAACACTGTTTGGTCTGGTGTCCAACTTTTGCATATTCCCTTTAGAGCTAGAGGTCACTGGTCACCTATATCTTTACTGTAAATACGTCACAAAAGTTTTAACTCAAACTGTATTAAGATCTTCATTAAGGTGGTGTAGACCTATGGGTGTGGTTTAGGACTCAGTATGACTTACTGTGAGCAATAAAAACGAACAAAACAACTGTGCAAACAAATGCTGCAGGCAGCTTCTTCTAGACAACAGGGTCTGCTTTCATAAACCACCTCAGGAGTGGGAGTGCTGTTCTAAGATCAGTTTTTGTGGCAATAGCCTCTCTAAATACAGAGGAATCTGATCCTACCTGAGTTAGTTTCGCTTTAGGGTGCCGTCTATAACAATGATATTTTATTCATTTTTATAGCACAAAGTAGGCCATAGTGTCCAAAACCACAGTGAGGAGTCTGCACCACCTTGTAAAGATCTGGATGTGGCTTAAGCAGGTTGAGCAAAGTTTTGGGGACCTTTTTATGAAAAGAAAGAGTGGCTACACAAGCAAATGTTTGCAAAATTACGAACAATAATTTTGGCCTGACTGACTACATCTGGGGCAAAAAGAGAGTTGTAAAACATGGTGTTTTGCTGAAATATTCCTTTAATAGGGATAGGGACGGAGGGATTAGAACAGGAAACAACAGATTAAGACGTTGCCAGATTACAACGGAGAGGTGTCAGGCTACTGGCCCAAGAAGAACCTGAAGCTTCACAACTTTTTCCTCAGACAGACCTTCTCTGGTGGCCTGCAAAACAGCACAATACACCAGGGCAAACACAGCAAACCACCTAGTGCACCTAGAGCTCTGGATAAGAGTGTCTGCTAAATGTCAGAAACGTAAACCAAATGTCAAACTCACCCTCATCACAAAAAAAAATACTACATCAAAATATTGTAAAGTGCAATGAATTTGTAATATCACTCTGGACAGGGATTTTATTGTGAAACACAGATTACTGGCTGTGGAAATACTTCCAGCCAAAGTGAGTACCCAAACACGGTACTCTTATGAATGGAAAATGGTGAGTAAGCCAGGCTGCTATCCTCATACGCATGACTCACATTGGCACTTCTGATGTGTACAGCTATTAGGGGTGAACGATATGGACAAAATTTCATATCTCGATTTTCATGCCAGATATCACGATATCGATACGATACGATATGACTACGGGTTCAGTGAAAACCAAGCATTTCTCAGAAAAATAAAAACATCATAAT
>JBBPDH010000136.1:13528487-13538993 GCA_037974565.1 Clupeocharax schoutedeni
GAGAGAGAGAGAGAGAGAGAGAGAGAGAGAGAGAGAGAGAGAGAGAGAGAGAGAGAGAGAGAGAGAGAGAGAGAATATACAGGTAAGACTGGCTTGCAGAACAATAACAAATACTGGGATAAAGTGCAGAAAGCTCATCCATTTAATTCTGTTTATTACTCAGAAATGCATAAGTCCAAACACATTGCATTGAGTCCATGATAATACAGGGCCGTGTTCCAAAACAAAAGAAGGAAAAAAAGTGCATCTGGTGGTCTGCCCCACAATCGATGCTATGATTTAATACAAACAAATAAAAAGATACACACTCCCTCCCATACACTCTTAGCAGATGTGGGCACAGACAGTGTTGTCAGTGAGTCAGACAGTCAGTGGGGAAAAGGGACTGAAAGCATGAGTGCTATCTCTAAGGCAGGCGGACAGTGATTTGGGCGAAACCGTCCACTTGTAAAAGTGATCACTCTCTTTTAACAAAGACTCTCCTCCATCACTGAACTCTATTTTCTGTGCAGGTGAGACTCAAGTACAGGTCCATTTAAATCTTATCACTGTGCAAAACTTGGTCAGTGCAACCACTACATACTAGGCTTGTACCCTCATCTACAAGCGTAAGTCATGCATACACATGCATACAGCGAATCATACAATTTCCACGTCGCTTAGTTATAAATAAGAGGAACAAAAAGAAGAAATAAAAGAAAATATACACACTTCAACATACATAGAAAAACACTGTAGTCCATCTAAACCCGTCCCACAGTCCCTCACATACTGTAGGTGTGTGCTTGGTGATATTTCACTTTGTAGCATTTTTTTTTTTCTTTTGCCCTCTCACAAGAATTCTTGGGGCAATGGTAGTACCTATGGTACAATTTTTTTTCTTTTTCTTTTTTTTTGCTTAAATAGCCAAGGCATTTTTGCACCGATAAGTAAACAAACAACTTTATGAATTACTAACAGTATGAATAGTTGTAGAGGTAGAGCCCTGTCGGTTCTTTAGGCAGAACAGACAAGAGCACAGAGCAACAGGCAGTCAGGCAGGCACATTCCACCAAACTGCCTGAAACGTAAGGTGTTTTAATTATTACAAAAAGCAGCAAAATAACGAGGAAAGCAGTAATTAACAAAACGCTCAGGAACAGCTAGGTCTGTGCAATGGCGAGAGCTCTCATCTCTTTCACACATAAAGGATGACGTTATCGGGACAGTGCAGGCCGTCGGTGGAGTTCAAGGCTCGGCAGGTGGGCTGGGGTGGGGGAGGGGGACGGGAGCTCTTGGGGTGGGGGGAGTCGCAGTCGTCCGACGTGAGCTCAGCGATGTCGTCCGACTGGGTGTCGGACATCTCTAGATCGCTGCGAATGCTCTCCGGCTGAGCCAGAGTGACGTCACGAAGCCCCTCCCTGAGTGACCCCCCGGGTGACAGACCCAGAGATGAGCCGGATAAAACCCCACCTCTGCGGGAGCTGCAGTCCTGAGGCTCCTCCCCTGAACCAGGCGCCACAGCGGCAGTGGCTGGAGCCAGATCCTCTTCGCTGGTTAGACACAGATGGCTGGGTTTGGTTTCAATGTCCACCTGAATCTCTAGGTTTGTGCCTTCCCTGAAATAGAACATCCCAAACGTGATCAGTTATGCAAAGAGGAACACAAAAGACTTCCACATCAGCCCGAGGAAAGGTAATGTTAAAGCTGAACAGGTGAACCCGTGGGCGGTGGTGGCCAAGTAGGTCACAGGTTCAAATCCTACCTTCAGCACACCACCACTGGGTTCTTGAGCAAGACCCTTAACCCCAAGTTGCTCCAAGGAGACTGCCCCCTGTAGTTAGGGAATTGAAGTCACTTTGGATTAGAGCGCCTGCTAAATGCTGGAAATGAAAATGTGAACCCCCGGCCTGGCAACCACTGCAATAGACTAAAGATAGACTATCTATTTTCTTTCTCTACTTAAAGATTTTAGACACTTAGAACTCTGGTTCTGAAACTGTTCTGTAGTCGGTTTGGATAAAAGATCTGCCAAATTACTGTAATGTAACTTTGGCAGATGTTTTATCTAACATCTGCAACATTTACATTACATTGTAATGTGCAAACAAGAAGAGGGTTGCTACAAAATGTAAAAAATAAATTAGATTCTGGAGAAAAGTAACACACACATACCTATCAGGCAAGGTGTAGGAGGAGGTAATGGAGCCTGCCATGCCTCGAGTACTTGCACAGTCACTGGCAGCTCCCAAGCTCCCCGTCTCTCTATGAACACCTTCCTTCCCAAGCTCAGCACCTTGAACCTCCAGTCTGAAACCAAAACAGAGTCAGATTATAGCACAGAGCCAGCTACTTCGCTTAACTCACATCTGCACTCAAAACAAACAAACTCACTTTAATCCCAATATACTTAACACCCAGATTACTTGTCATACCTGCTGTATTTTCCAGTTTTAGCTCCAAGAGCTCCTCCTGTCAACGTGCTGAAGTGGGGCGTATCCCCCAGGCCTCCAGGAGCCACTGACAGGCCTTCACTTGGTGAAGTGGTGCTGAGGCCACTGGCACCTCCCTCTAAACTGCTTTCACCAAGGCTGGGGGATTTCAGTGCTCGCCATGCATCAGCAACTACATGTGGAACAGAAAGAGAAAGGACACGGAAGGGATACCATAACATTACAACATATAACATGATACAACTGAAAAATGTAAACCAATTTTTGTAAATGAAAAAAGAGAAAGAGAAAAGAAGTTAAACAGATTTTGATTTAAAAATTAGACAAATTAGATCTAACTCACCTGTAATGGGTCCATCATCCTCATCAAAGTCAATCCTGACACCACGTCCCTTTCCCCTGCTAACCCCACAGCCCCCACCACGGCAGAGGGAGATTGGCACCACACCATACACATAAGCCAACATGATAGGTACACCGATACCTGGGAAAACAATGAATGATATTTCTTTGCTACATTCACACGGAGACAAATCACAAATCTGATTGTATTTTAGGACACAGACAAGACATGAGCTATGAATCAAATCCATTACAACTAATTTGAAATCTTTTCCAGGTCAACCTACCCACACTGACCGCTGCAATAACCGGGGCTGTGATGATGGACAAGGCCACACCCCCTGTGATGGCCAGGTTCCTCCTGTGCTGAGATGTCTTTTTCCCTTCGTAGTGGGCATATATCTGCATGAGAGCAGGGCAAAAATAATGTCAGTTATGCTATCTTTTTGTTGTTTTTTTTATTTTTTGATTTCGCTTCTGTTAAGTTGCCTCATGCAGTTTCAACAGTAACACCACCTTGCCAAACAGGTCCACTCTGGAGGAAGCTTATTCATAAACACAAGGGAAAACAAATAAGCATAAAATAGATATGCAGACGGGCATAACTTCCTTCTTGTAAGAGCTGTGCCTTACTGGGTGTTCTCTGTAAAAATTTGCATTTCATTGGAAGTGTATCACAACGTCTTGCGTTTTGTGACATTGAGGGTGCTGTACATTTTGCAGCTGATGGAATATTCAAAAGAAACAGCACTTCTCAGTTTTGGAATGATGCTGGTTTCGCTGTCATTTAAGAAAAAGCCCAGACACTTTCTGTAAAAGTTCATATGCTGGGAGAAAATGAAACAAGGTACTCCCCCTGGAAGTGACTTTATGAGGCCAAACTATTCTTCGCAGGAAACCCAAATCTCTCATAGTGCTTTTTTCAGCAGCTATGTTTGAGTCTATCTTATGCCCTGCCAGACAGCCTTACCAGGAAAAATGATCATTACTCTAATGTGATAAGATCAAAAGCAATCGAGCCTCTGTGTACAAACAGGGAAGTTCTGGGAAGTTCCCAGAGAGGTTAATGAATGAACTCTTCCTTATTTTCTCATTTGACTGTAATGACATCTGAATTCCCAGAACTCCACAATGACGTTAGTCAGTCACAGCTCCTGCATAATAGAAGAGATAATACAAAGCCTTTCTCACCTTGCGTCCTACGTAAACTGGGATGCCAATAACCATGGCAGGCACTGCAATGCCAGCGATTAGAGTGATGCCCACTGGTGCACCAATTAGAGTTCCCAGCTGCCACAGAATCTTCTTCTTACGACTCCATGGCTTTTTTCCCCAGAAGGTACAACCTGATGGACTGCGGGAGGTGAATAGCACATAATGAGACAGAAAATAGGCAGAGCAGAAAACTACATTAGGTCATCAAGGGTTGTTATCCTTAGACCCGGCCACCATGTCTAAGAGTTTTAAAGGAATTGATGAACAGACGGTAGTGCTCTTAGCTTAATGGCACCTGGCCTAGGAGCTGAGTGTACCTGAGGTAGTGCAGATCAGAGATTTCCTTCATACAGAGCCAGCAGAACTCGCAGCCACACACAGCGCACGTCATGTGATTACAGCTGCCATCGTTCATCTTGATGATGTAGGCTCCACATCGGGGACAAGGCTTGATGTCATCAGCTGAGTGGGGATTAATGGGTATGGGTTTAGTACAAGCAGTGACAAACCCAGGCTACAGTAAATGAACCGTGCTGAGGAGGCTGTTTCTGAATGTCAGGCGGTGTGAGAGGGCATGTAATCAGTTAAGCTGTCTGTTAGGTTAGGAACTGATCAAAGTTCAATTCATTTGTTACATTTGGCATAGCCAAAATGATTTATGTGGTGCAGTATAAAATGGTAATAAAAATGATGACAGTCTAAATTAAATAGTAAAATAAAAAAGTCCCATTGGAGCTAGATACATTTTATTTGAGTTTCTGAAATGTAAGTGATACCAATATTTTTACTCGACGGATAAGAAAAGTGTCCAAAGTGAACTGGTCCTTTTGTAATTCCCTGAAACTGAATCTACTTCTGTAAAAGTAGCCTTCTTCAAACTGGTCTCATATATATATATTAATAATTAATGTACCTGTGAGGTGTTTTACAGAGCAGGATATTGACATTGGGCCTAAGCTCTGCACTGAGAAATCCTTCTGAAACAGCCCCAGTAAAATGGTATTGTTATTTAGTGTCACAGCTGTTGTATTACTCTGCCATGTACATTCACATTCTGATATTTTTCTGGTATGTTACCCTGTAAAAATCAACCAGTCAAATCATTTATAATTATAATTATACATGTATAATTGACATTACACAGCCTGCTATTATGAAATAAATCCACCTCACACAGTCCTTTGGACTATAAAGCAGGGTTTATTAAAGCAATTTTATAATTTATGATTGTTTATTTGATTCTTTTTTGTCCATTCTGGTCAAATGCCAAGAATAGAATGCAGCAAACATGGTTCTACTCCATCAGAGGAGCATGTCATTAAGACTGAAGCTGAGATGGAAGGGGAAGCTTAAAGAGGAGAAAATGAGGTGCACTCACTGGGGCCCTGATCAGCTGTGTAACTGGGCGAGTGGTTGCTGTGTGGCCTCAGGGAGAGTGCCCTCTGCTGCCGGGCCGAATCACATGTCTGGTTGGGGTGCCAGGCCTGCTTGCAATGATAGCAGAATTCAGCGCCGCACCCTTCCCTGCGGCACACCAGCCTGGGACAGCTGGCACAACCTGAGGCAATGACTGCAAACCTGGAACGAGATGAGCCAAAGAGGTCGGTGGAGGTTTCTCAAAAGAACTGTCTCCCTACAGTAGTTCAGAATTTGAAACCTAAACAGTATAGATAAATCCCATTACGCCCATCTTTAAACCTTTCTACTATGTAAGCTGCCTCTTGGCTCTAAATTCTCAATTCACTGTGACTTAATGCTGACCCAAGGAAGCTGCTACTGAGATTCAGTGTACCTTAGTGTATGTGCAGGGAATTTGAAAAACAACTCTCCTAAAAGGACATGCATGTTTTGACCCGCCACCTTTAAATAAAGCATTAAGTTACACTTTCATTCTTCAGCCAGGCTTCAGCACAACTGCCAGCACAGTTACAACTGAGCATTATGTTTAGCGCAGAGAGCCTCAGGGTACAGCGCATTCTCAGGAAACAAAAAAACAAAACAAAAAAGCCCAAAAAACTGACAGCCTCACACTACGAGAGGTGATTCAGCATGCTCTTATTCGCACAAACCAAACTGTGTGTGAAGTAAAGACCCTAATTCATAGTTCACAGAAACACACAATTCTGGACACACACGGTCCAGTGAGGAGGTAATGACCGCTTTAATGAAATCCCAATCTCTGTTACCCCTAGCAACACTAGCTCTGTGCTGCATCCCAGTCTCCATAGCAACTGACAGTAGAGACTGAGAAAGAGACAAAGAGAGAGAGAGGGTTTCCTCCTCTGATTGGTCGTCTGTCCCTTTCCGTCAAACTGAGGTTGAACTAGGGAGGTGAGAAGACAGAGTACAGCTATTCTGTGCATGAAAATGGACAGTTATGAATATTGTGTGTGTGCGTGTGTGTGTGCGTGCGTGCACATGCATGACAGATAGAACGTGAGATTAGAAGGCATAGGTGTAGGATGCTGTGAATGTCCAATGAATCAGATGCAAGAGTTAGAAGAATCTCATCAATGCCTCACTACCCCACGCACTTAATCAGCCTCTTTGATACAGAATGTTCTTCCAGAACAAACACTTAACATTTTCACAATCACTACATATCCTTTCCTTCTGTAAAACAACACTTTAGAAAATTCCCATCTCCATGGGCAGCTGTGGGTTTTAAAAGAAGATACTGATGCACAAGTAAAAAAAAACAAAAAAACCCTGACACAGGCACGTCCCAAAAATCTAGGTCAACAACCCACAACTGTGATTGACAAATCTCTAACAGGCCTCAAAGTCCTGCACAGTAAACACATATTCTCCAACTGACACATCTGCTGAATTAAGCGGCCCACACAGAGAAAAAGCAACTTGTGTTCTCTCCTTGACCTTTCAAGATCACCCCCACACATGCTATACTAGGTCTGAAGGCAAGTCTCAGGCATTTACATACAAATTCTGTGAAAAGACATCTCACATGGATAATTCACCCGTAAGTGTTAACACTGCTATCAGTCAATTAAAAATGGTAGGAGCCAACATGTCTGTTTAAAGTAAATAGTTACTGTTGGCTTTCTTCCATTACACACCCTTAAAAGTTGCGGTGATGACAAAACCATGTTATAATTGTATATTACATTTTTGTTTTTGTAAATGGAGGAAATGAGGAAATATTTTAGCTGATTTATTTCAGTTATTTTTGACATATGGAAACAGCTGAAGTCAGAATATTCCAACCATAATAAGCATAAAGTTAATACAAAAAAACCCATAAAGGGCTCATATCATCCTTTTTTCCCCAAAAGGTGAACTTATGAAGTTTGTGTGGTTTTCACCAAAACAGTCAACATTCACTTTTACATACCCATTTTCTAACCTCTCTTTATACCTTAGACATAAACAGGCTATGCCTTGATTTATGCCACAGAGCTCTGTTCTGACTGGCAGAGGCATGTCTTGTGTCAAAAAGCAGTTCAAGCTGAAACACTCCTTAAAATTGCTGTGGGCTGAATAGGTATCTATGTAAATAAGTGTTTTTGTAATAACAGTTGAAGCTAAATTTACATATTTACATAAGAACTGGGAAGAAATGGGTACATTTAGACACTTTAATAGTGTTTATGTACTCTGTCAATCTAATTTAATTGATCAAAACAAGAATTTTTAAAAATTCCCATAATATACTGTAAACTAAATTGAATGTATAGTAAAAAGACTAAGGGTGTGTGCCATTTACCTGAACTGTGTTGCTGTTATTTAAGTAGTCACACGGGCAGAGAAATCTGTTTAAATGATCCATTGGCTGAAGAGCACTCTATAACAAATTTTATAATAAAGCTACATTTTGTAATAAAAATAGTAACAATATCTTGGTTTCTATCGCAAAAGAAATTTTAATCTCAATGAGACTCCCTGGCAAAATACAAATGATAAGAATTGTAATAATTAAAGACCACTTCTAGACCTACCCGCAGTCTGGGGCGGGGCACCAGCGGCAGTCGGGGTCCGAGGCGAGGCACCGCCTCAGGAGAAACTCCTCGTACTTCTCCAGCAGGGCAGCATCGTCCAGGATGAGGGCGACCTGCTTCGGGGCCAGCCTCTCGGCACATTCGGGACAGCTGAGCTGTACACGGCTCTCCGTGATCTCGATGCGCAGGTACTGGCGCAGGCAGCAGAGGCAGGAGCGGTGACTGCAGCCCTGCAGCTCAGCCAGCTGTTCTCGGGGCTGCCGCACCAGGCACAGCGGGCACTCCAGAAGATCCTGCCCACCCAGGGAAGCCTGGCTGGAGGACAAAGGCTCAGTTGAGGTGCCGGTGGCTGGGGGTTCCGGGGCAGCAGCAGCAGTCGGTGTGGGAGGCTGAAGGAGCTGCTGTTGCTGCTGTTGGAGCTGTTGCTGTTGGTGAAGCTGCTGGGATAAAGGGGTACCCACATTGGACTTGCTCCCCCTTGAACCCCGTTTGCCATGAAAGAGGCTGGAGAAGGAGATCCTGCCCTGCTTCTTGCCTGGTCCACGACATTTGGGATTGGGAATGCCACTGACAGAAGAATGGGGTGATTCAGAGTCTTTTTCTGATCCCATTGCCTAGGGATGACCTGATAGAGCCCTCGGCTGTGTGTCCTTGTAAGGCTCGCTGAGTTCTGCGGCAGAAATTTCCTACACAAACTTGTTATGCCTCTAAATGTCAGTTATATGTTCCTCAATTGCCAAAATGCACTTTAGATACAAAAAGAAAATGTGTCCCAAAGTGAAGAAATTCCAGTAACTGAGACTGGTGAACGATTCCAGTCATACAGTCATAGTTTCCTTTTACACTTCACCAGGAACGAGCCGTAAAACAATTGACGGAAAGATAACAGAACGAGTCTGACGGAAGGGAAAGAGAAACTGAAAAATCCCCTTGCTGTCCTACAAGTTTGTTCTCGTAACAATCAAACAGGCTGATTAACAAACAACTGCCTAAACATAGACCTTTTCCACAACACTAAAAGCCTTGAAATATTTACTCACTGTTAGAGGAAACCAGGACAGCTCTTTTTATTTGTAGAAAAAATGAAACTGTAAATGTCACCTTTTTCCAGTTGAAAGTACAATACATAAAAAAACTAGCTAGAAAATATGTCTTCTGGCTCAGGACAATGTCATCCCTTTCAGAAGGCTTGTTCTCTACTCAAAGTCCTCTGTTCCCGAAGTCTCTTGATTACGCAGCCGAGCCGAGCTGCTCCAGTTTGCTGCTCTCTTCTTTCTCAATTGGCCTGTCTGTAAGGAAGAGAAATAGCACAGGAAGTTAGCCCAGAGAGCAGTGAGCCTGCGAAAGGAGCATGCCCACACACACACACACCCCTCCCTCACTCTTGCTCTTTCGATTTCACTGTTAACTCTTCACACTCAACAATGGCTGACAGAACCACTGGAAGAATTATCTGGGTGACTTGTTTGACAAGGCTGACATACTAAAAACTGACACACCACTCAGACACACATGTGCAACCGTATCAAACATTAATGGATCATAATCTCTTTCAGTATTTCAATATATAGGTCTAGTGGGTTTCAAATGGCTATTTGTAGTCTCTGTATTATAGATGTTTAGATTTGATTGATCTTTCATATTGATATTTTGTGTATTTGATGATGTCTTTAAGGGATGATGGTGCCGTCTGCTAAAAGATGTACATACGATTAATTTTACTGTGCTGTAACTCTGTTATATATGTGTTACAGAGATATAAATGTTAGTCTCTGTAATACTAATCCAGATTTTTTTTATTTTCCATATATATGCATCAGTGAATATGTACATATGGGATAATGGAATAGGATTGTGGCACTGAACTAAAATTCCCATTAACAGCACACACCTAACAATCTGTATTAAATGCAAATGCAAGTTTTATGCTCATTTGCTTTATATACACACACACAACCATGGCCAGTAACAACTACCCTGATTACTGCTTATACTGCTACAACAAATAACAATAACAGAATATTAATAATAACAATAATAATTTTGTATTGTATTGATACGATCACCCTGAAAGAGGCACAGCTAGCCAATACTGGGACCAGTTCTTTGTCTATCCATCTCCTAAAGATATTTTTTAAAATGTCCTTTCCTCTTCTGTCTATCCTTTTGTATCTAACTCATACTGACACCATCCACCTCTCTCTCTCTTAAATACACAAGCACACACTCTCGAGCCCTCCCTCTCCACTTCACACTGAGCTGCTAGTGTGGTTGCCATGGTGATCCCCACTACCAGTACAGCATACAAGGACCCTCACAGTGACTCTGGCACTTATGAGCACAAATACACTCATTAACACACACAACTGATATGAACACTACCAAATATATTATGAGCACATGCAACAAACACATTGTGTCAAAAAAAGAAAAAAAGAAAAAATATATATACATACATCTATCATAATCTCTTTGTCATTGTAGCAGTTGACAAAGAAATTTAAAGGTGCAAGAATGTTCAAGTAAAAAAGTACAGATGTATAAATAGTACAGATGTATAA
>JBBPDH010000136.1:13565195-13575324 GCA_037974565.1 Clupeocharax schoutedeni
GTAAGACAACATGCATACAGAGGATGATGTGGACAAAATACCCATTTGCCTAATAATTCTGCACTCCCTGTATGTATGTTAATTTTGTTCTTTGGGGAGGGCAAAATGCATGTATAAAGTATGTCTTGTGAACAGCTTTCCAGTGAATACTGGATCATCTTTACAGTTTACAAAATGGTCTGTATTTGTAAAAGTAGTCTCTCCCAAGTTCTCTTGTACAGTCCGGTTCTCATGTTTTCTTTTTCTTTCTATTATATTCTTTATCATCACAGTCGTGATTTTACTTTGATGTTTATATAATGGCCAAATGTACACACTTCATATACACTTTAGAATTATAAACATGTTGAACTATTTACACTGTGTTTCTTGGATTTTACATTGACACGTTGAGCGACCTGTGAAATTTCTGGTGAAACACTTGGAAGCCACATTCATCTTTAATGTGAAATTCCCACACGCGTTTTTATACATTTCCTAGTATCTACCTTACAAAAAGCAGCATAATGTACAGAATTTCATAGAGCAGTTAATCTTGCTTTCCATTTAATAACTTCAGTTGTTTGAAACAGACCACTAGCCACAAGCCACTAAATTGAGAATAAAATAATCTGAACTCAAAATATCTCACAGGCCATGGTAATTCTGTTTCCACAATAATAAAACTATTTTAAGGAAATATAATCATGTTGGCCAGCCCTTAAAATAATTATGCAAGTTTTGCTTTAAGGAATGTGTTACCTTTTTCCACTGGTGGTTCACTGATGAGACTATTGGTCTCTGCGAGTGGCTCCCTCACCCTCTTGGCCATTTGTCGATTGCCTGCTGTAGGCCTCTCCGCCATCTTCTTCTGGAGATTCTCCCTGCGAGCACGTGTGCGTTCTAAGAGTTTCTGTTAAACAATAAAGAATTAAGTGTTGATCTTTGTAACAGGATGTCTAATTCAGGGTAATCGTTTTTTCTGTGTGTATTATGTAAATAGTGTGCGCTTGTAAAACTAAGCAGGTAGTATCATACACACCTCCTCTTAAGCAGATAAAGCAATCCGCTTCATATAGGTGGATGATAATTTAATAAATGGTCATACTTTTTCCATTTTCATAATATATTTTATTTAATATTAGGTTGGAACATACAAAAAGGAACCAGTAGTACAAAAAACACAAATTCAAGAACTATGAATTCAATGAAAGTTTATTCTACACGGCATTGGCATGCACTGACCTAAATCCAATAAAAACATGGTCAGTACCCTTCAAATGCTGATGATATAGAAAAAAATGCCAAAAAAACATACAGTGACTGACTGATATCTTTACAATACATATTTTGCCAAACTCTGCTACTTTACTATTACTCCTTTGTTCTGGAGCCTTAAAAAGTAGACAACATATCTGCTTATAATTATCAATGAAATAGAAATACACTTCTATAGTGTTTCATGGGCATCATAAGCACTCAAATGTATAGTTTTTCATAAAATCTGACTGAACCATGTTATCCTAAGTCGTTATAAATATAAAAACACCTATGACAACCTCCCAGTGACTTTTGTTTTAATACTGTATGTTTCTAGAAATTACTGTCTTGTAAATTAAGGTATTTTTATTGCAACACTGGTTCCAAATTGTTTCGATCCATAGGAATTGTACCCCTCTAAGCTCATCAATTCCTTTTATCGATGTGGCTTATTTTTCTGACAGCTGCATGTTGAAAAAATGTCATGACATCAAACTCCATGTCTATAGTACTGGAAAATGTCATTATAGGAAATCATGGCAGAAAAGATTCAGTGTGGCTTCATTTCACAAAGAAAGATGACAGCAGCACTACTCTGTCAAATGATTATTTAAGTTTGGATGGAAACTTAAATGATATTTTAATGTAACAGAATGAAAAAAAGACAATATTCCCTTATGTTAGCAGACACATTTCACACTTGTAGGACTAATATAGGGTTCTTCCATACATTTTGAATTAAGTCTTGCATTAAAATTAACTAGACAAGTTAGAGGAGTAACCAAAAATTGTGTGGTAAAGACACATTTGTTTCAGTGCTGTGATGTGTATGTTAATATTTACTTAGGGGAGATTCCCCAACGAGCTGCAGGTTTATTTTTATGTCAGTCTTATAGTGAAACTCTGGGAGGAAAGAACAAAGCACATACCCATAATACTGAGCTTTATTTGCATGTATGAGCAAAAGGCTCTGGCCTAGCCGCTTGCATAGCCCCTCACAGGCGTGATTAATAGCAAGTTCAGGCATTGCAAAGCTTTGCTGGCAGTTTGGCAGTCTTCCAGGAAAAGAGTGGAAATTTCAGTTAGTGGTTGTCAGTCCTGAGGAATTCCAATCATGTGACACCATTACAGCATTTTAGTGGCCACAACTGAAAAAGGCTGCAAAGTCTGAACGAAGCAAGTCTCTGCAAATACTTATTATTACTCATCTCTCCTGAAACACACTGACGTTTTCCAATAGAAAGTTAAATAGTGCAGCTTTTACTCTATTGGTAATACTGTTCTTTTTCCTTTCTCCATTTGTTCTGTTGATTGAATTTTCGCTTGATTGAATAATGAAAACTTGTATTAATAAATGAAATATAACACACTAATCACTTTATGAAGTTTTGCCTTTACTGTTCTGCGATTATAGGTCCAAAACTATCAGTTAAAGTATTAATCATTAGCGAAATTAATGTAATCTTATTTAAACAAACAAAAATCAGCCACACCCTGCATTAAGACTAATGTTAAAGCTAATAACAAGACAGCTCCGCTTTCGTAGCACTTAAAGACCAGCTGAAGATGCACTGATGTACATATTTAGATTAGATCAGCTATATTAAATTAAACGTATATACAGTAATTCATGCTTTCCACAAATCCCTAAGTGGTGTGGTGTTTCAGTCTTGCAGCCACAACACTAGGCTAGCTAAAGATACACCATGCAAATTCCGAACAAAAGCAAACCTATTAACATTTCTTTCTGAACAAAAAAGCCAACAATATCAACGACATATTTACTGCTTGAACAAATGAATAAATTGAACCGTTACACAGTTAAATCACTTCTTTAGCTAGCTAGTTGATAACGTTAGCTGGAGCTTAGTCTCACACGAGGCAGAATATTAAAATAAAACTTTAAAAATGCAACAGAGACCATTTACCTCCGTGAACGGATCCATTGCGACTTCGTATACAGCCAAACTCTAAATCTAAAACTAAGTTACCCAACCCCGTCGTCGTTTTTCTAAAGGAAACTGGAAATAAACCTTTCTCCCCCGTTGCCTGAGCTTCTGCTCTTCAGCTGTTCAAATTTGAATTTCAGCGCTGCATCCACTGCGCAGGCACCAACGGTCCTGCGTACGTCACCAGCCTCCTCCCTTCACAAATACAATATGGACAAAAGTTTTGGGACGCCTGACAGGGATTTTAATGACGTTGCATTCACACCCCATTCACTGCGGTGGGCACCGTAATTCTCACTACTGGGACACCAGGTTCTTCCATCAGCAGAGACTTTAACTTTGTATTCAAAAACCCTCTGTCGGATTCACATTCCATTCTCACTACTGTCGCACAGCTAAGTCGGCAATTTATTGTATTGTTTTTAACATTCCTGGCACTTTGCCCAATTCTAGCTATTCTTCCATTCACAAATGGAACAAAAATATTAGGATGCTCGAGCACTACACCAACAGTTTTTTTAATGACACTCAATTTTAATTCATAGACTTTAATATGGAGTTGGTCAAGCCCTTTGCAGCTATAACAGCTTCCACTCTTGGAAGGCTTTCCACAAGATTTTGGAGTTTCTGTGGGAATTTGTGCCCATTCTATGGAGCAATAGTTCTCAACCCTTTCAACATTCAGGCCCACCTATCTATCACAGCATGTTGCCAAGACCCACTTGGCCACATTAGATTATATTTAATAACCAATTACGGATCAATTGCCTGTTTTAGATTTGCGGTTCAATCAAAAGCCTTCAGGGCCATCAGCAGTCTGGATAAGAGTGGATAAGAAACCCGGCTCTAGAGCATTTATGACATCAGGTACTAATTTTGGATGAGAAGGCCTGGCTCACAATCTCAGTTCCAGTTCATTCCAAAGGTGTTGAATGGGGTCGAGGTCAGGGCTCTGTGCGGATCAGCCATGTTCTTAAACACGGAACTCATCTAACTATGTTTTTATGAACCTTGCTTTATGCACTGGAACAGAAACGGTTCTTACACAAACTGTCCACAAAGCTGGAAGCATGGTGTTGTCCAAAATGTCTTGGTATGCTTTCCTTTAGACATACTCGTTTTGGGCAGCAATAACAGACAAGAGAAGTGTCTGAAGAATTTGTAGTTTCTTATAAAAAGGTGAGTCAGCTCAATGTTGCATTGAAAATGATTTGAAAGCAATAAAAAAGCCCTATGCTCTGCAGATGGCAACATATTTCGGTGTGAAATCCTCTATGACTATTGCATGTCCTGTACTCCCTAAACGTCCAGTCTGTAGGCTGTTTGGCCCAGGCGAGTCTCATTCACCGTGCACCAGAAAAAAAAGCCTCTCTGCAGCAATTTCTTAAACAAAACCCGATCATGCAAGATCCTGTCTGCACTTGAGGTTAAAACTGAAGCATTTTACTGTTCTTGTTTTTCTAGAGCCCTGTGGAAGGTTGGCACCCCACCCAGGGTGAGTCCCTGCCACACGCCCGTAGGTCTGGGATAGGCTCTGGGTACACGCAATTCTAGTAAGGATTAAGCAGTTACAGAAAATGAATTAATGTTTTTCCAGAAAACCAAGGCAGCCTTGTGACTTAAATAAATTGCTTCTCTGGTTCTAAGATCACTGACCTGTTTAATCTTCTTCATACTTTCTCTCGGCCACTCTCCTAAAACACAAAAATGTTATAGGGTTTGCATTAAAGACATGGGTTCATTTTTTTTTATTGAAGACCTTGTTTGGTTTACTGAATATCTGTGTCCTTTATTGGTTTTTAAACTTTTTCTAGTGTGTTATTAGCGTTTCTGCCCATGCCTGCTGCTACCAATATGTATGTATATCATCTCAACCTGAAGACTGTCTTCTGAAAGATATATAAAGAAAAAAAACTGTGTTGCTTATCAAGCTTGCTTGTTTAAGCTTTGACTTCAGAAACATGAGGTCATAGGATCAAACCCAAGTCTTTAGTTTTAAGTCACATTTCATTTGAAAGTCAAATATCCAAAAATGACCTGAGCCTCTGCCCTAGCTCTGTAGCTCACATTTGAAGCTACAGTCTTAAAAAAAGAAGATTGTGGGACCAAACCTGAGTCTTTAACCTTATGTCTTGCATGTCACAATACATCTGAAAGTAATATATCTTAAATAAGTTAGACAATTTCTCAAGCCCAGTAGTTCACTGGTTTTAGGTGTGGTCTCAAAAGGTTGTAGGATGTAATTAGTCTTACTTTTAAAGCCTAGTATGTCACACTGACTGAAAGTCAAACATAAATGTCGCCTCTGGCCTGGAGCCATAGTAGGGCATTAACACAAAAGTCGACTAGTCCACTACAGAGGCACGAGTCGACGCCCCTTGAGAGAAGTTGTATGTTTTTTTCCCTCTCTCTGCCCTCGCTTTGTGAACGCAACGCCTCTGATTGGCTTACGCTGATACGCGTTCCTTAGTTTAACCAATTATTATAGCCCCTTCATAAAAGGGGCGGTACCATCGACGCTAAGGGAATTTAAATACGAGACCACAACAAGATAAGACATGTAGCAGAGAAGACAGACGGGCATACATGTGTGGAAACGCTTCACTCTATACACACAAACAGCACAGTGACCTGCACAACCTGCAAGCGCGTGTTAAAGTACAGTAACAGTACCGGCGCTCTGCATCTAAAACGGCTCCGCTAGCTCACATGGCTAAGGCCAGCACTGCAGGGAGTCGTCCTGCTGCGGCTTCAACTGTTCCCACTCGCAGTTGAACACTTAAATTTACCAGACAGTTATGAGATGCTGGGGTAAAGAGTCTGGAAGAAGAGACACACGCAGATTTTGCTGTGGGAAACAGGGCAGCAAACTCTTAAGACAGTAGGAGCTAACAAGTTAACTCCCTTCCAGCATCATTATGCACGTTAGGCAAGATTTGAACAAACATCCCCCTGTATTTGAGACAAGGACTTTCCCACTGTATTCCACCAAGTCTCACACAGGTGCAGCAATGGAAAGAGCCCAATTTGGGCAGCAACATGCTCTGTTGTGAGATCTTTCTTAAGTGATCCTGGTTTAAACCAGAGTAAGAGGAACATATCAACAGTAAGTTACTCAAAAGCGTAATCAGAAGTATCTTTATTGATTCTGGAGGAAATTGCTAATTGACTGTTGAGTTGAACAAGAAGACTCGGATGGTCTCAACAAAACATCGACTTTACGAGCTCTGGATAAGATCACCTGGTGGATGAGGTTATAGCGTGACTTTCATTAGATGATACTGCAGCTTGGTGTCAGCTGGTGGTTCATCAGTGAGGTCCTCTCATTTATACTGTAAACCTGTTTCTCTGACAGCATCAAGTGTTTGAATTCAAAATCAAAATTAATATTGATTTTCCACAAAATCTCCCAAATGTACACACGTGGTTCCAGTTTCATGAGTATAGAATTTGTCTTTTTGTGGAACATTTTATTCATTTCCGACCAGGCTAAAATAAATAAATTTAAGAATGGAACATTTGCCTTTTTACCAATTCATTTTATATTGTATAAACTCACAGAAATGGATCTTTGAAAGAAGAAAAACTTTATTGGCTTCCCCAAAGAACCTTTCATTCAACCGTCCTTTAGACGTGGCCCCCAACCGCCGGGACCGGTCCGCGGGCTGCACAGAAAAATCTGTTAACAAAACAGCGAGTGCACATTGGATTTACGTTTATTATAATATTTTAAAGATATCCAATTATTATATATTTAAAATATCCCAATTTTTATGCGTATCATTTATTTGTATAAATACGTATACATATATTTATCTGCCACTCCTTAAAGGCCGGGCCGTAAAAATAGTTTCTGATATTAAACCGGTCTGTGACGAAATAAAGGTTGGGGAGCACTGCTTTGGAGAACCACATTTGTCCAGAAACAAAGGAAACTTGAAAGGATATGTGAATAAACCTTAACCTAGTGTATGACCTATGTCATGTGAAGGTTCCTTAAACCTTGAAACCATTCAATTGTTCTTTAGAGAATCACTTCTCTAAATGAGATGTGACTGTAAAGTCACTGTAAACTCTTTGAATGTTGATGTATGCTGCATCATGGAGAAATCTCATCAAACTCTACATGTTCACACCTGCTGATGACAAAGTAACGAACTTTTTAGAGCAGTCTGGGGAGCGCAGCATTCCAGTGGACCACCTGATGTGCCTGTCCTAAGTTACTGGCTGGATCAGATTAATTTGTGTGCTTGAAAGTGGATCTGCAGAAGGGTTGGTGACCACCTGGTGTTACAACAGACCGGCTTCCAACACACAACTAGTACATGAGCTATTGTGGGGAAATGGGCTTATTAGAAATGTTTTTAAGTACTGCTCCTGCAGCGTCAACGGCTCCCAACACACCTGATCCAACTAATCAGCTCCTTAACACGCCCCTACTGTGTTTAAGTTCAGGATCAAGACTGGGAAACACAGTAGTGGAGGGCCGTACTGCTCCAGCAATAAGACTGAGAGGATCAAGATATTCCAGTCTTCCCCAACCTTGGTTCTGGAGTTATTTCACTTCTTCAAGAAACCACTTCAGCACAGATTGGGCTTGTTAACGAGCTGATTAGTTGGATTAGGTGTGGTGGGAGCAGTGAGAACACCTCAATGTGTAAAGCCGGAGGCCACCTGGACCAGAGTTAAGACAATTAGACTTCTTTGTAGGCCACCACGACTTCTGTCAAAACACTTCTAACCAAATGAGGCCAGAAGAATCTGTTTTAATTACAGCTTTGTCTGTACTTTTAACACACAAACTATATATTTTTCTCTCCCTCTCTATATATGTGTACACGTTTTAAAATTACTTGTATGAATTTCCACATACCAACGTTTTACAAACGAGAACCCGTTTTAAGCAGACATACTGGATCATTTTAACCAGAAGTGCACTTGTGTATCAAGTCCAGCAGATGGCACTATGGACCGTCATTAAAAGGAGAAACCACTTAATGGTAATCTGTAGATTACGAGCACGGAAAATAAAGCCACAGTCTGTTGCGTTTCAACACTCCTGGCGGTTCCTCTATTCGTTATAAATGAATTTATCAATGCGCCTTCACCTCAAACACCGCTCCCTTGTTTAAGCTTAATATGGCATATAAAATTACACATCTAACTCTTCAATGACTATTTAAACTACATTTCAATGTTATAATCATGTATTTGATTTTAAGTATTTACATGTGAGATTTTTTGAGACCAGGTAGAAATGCTCAATACTCCTGATTTAGGGGAATAACAGAGCACAAAGGACTGTTGATTCAAATTTATTTATTCATTTTAAAACAGAGATGGGATATTTTTAAAATGTGGGAAAAGACAAACAAAACAAAACAAAAAAAAACAAAACCCCGCCCCAAAAAACAAAAACAAAATAAAATTCAGTCTCCCACCTGTTGCTTCCTTGAATGTGCCTATGAGCCGAACAGTGGGGTCACAGCTAGTTTGTGTGTGTGTGTGTTTATACGTACTGACAGTCTGGCCAACAGCAAAGGCTTTTACTGACCCACAAAGTGAGCAGACATGATGAGTGAGAAGTACCTAAAACTAGCCATGCATTCTCCTTTCTGTTCGTGCGTGTGTATGCAGGACGGTCCTAAAGATGACTGCTTTCTAAACTGGACTGAATATTGCACTCCCCAAAGATTCAGAAAACAAAACTGAAAATAACATGGCTCCATAAAAGAGGAAAAAAAGAAAAAACAGTGCCCTGGCCCCAACCATCATCCTGACAAGACACACTAATTATAGTGAATAAATACAGTCGACATTTAAAACTCAGCCTGACCCTAAATTAAAAGTGACTTAAAGGAAGGGGGAGAAATGGCATAGCAGTTCAAAGGAATGCTCCGGTTCCTCAGACCTAAAGAGCGGCTGCTTTAACAAAATCAAGTACTGTCTTGTGTCTTTTAGTCATGTGTCCTGTCTTTTCCAATTACAACAATATTTATCATAATCAAAATCATCAGCATTACACTATTGTAAATCTTTTCACCATGGCTGAAATCATTCATTTCAAAATAACGAAAAATAAGAAGCTATCCCAAAACTGGACATTCGGGAAATCAGGAGGGGCTTCTGTTTATTGTAGCCTGTGACTGGTACACGGACAACCAGAAGGCAGGCATGTCTGTGTGCTTTGACCTCTTTCATTCATTCAGCTGGTGAATCCACAGATTATCTTTCATACATTACATCTTTGTGATCGATTAGCCATGACTCAGAGTATAAATCATCACAAAAATTACCCACAGCTTGTACTTTCTCCCCTAGGTGAATTTCCCACTAGTTGTGTACAACTGACATGTTACTGGATGCAGCAGTTGTGACCGTTGGCATCCTTGAACCGCAGGCGCATCTTAGGTCTGTACTTTTCGAGGTAAAGCAGCTGTTTGGCGTTGAAGGCTCCACGTCTCTTCCTGAAAAACAAAATCAGTACAGAGTGAGAGGTGAACCTGAGAAAGAATGGCATCAGTTAAACTGTAGTGTGCTTCGAGTACGCACTGTCGTATAAACTGCACTGCATCCTCATATTTCATCCCGCTCTCGATTAAAGCCAAGGCTACCAAAACAGGAGCTCTGTAGAGAAAAGACAGCAAGGTGAAACAGTATTCTCTGCCTCAACAAACATTAGAACTAATTGTTCATCACATGTTGGCATATTTAGTGCTTTTTACTACATAATATACACAGTAAGAACTGCTGCTGCAAAATATACTGCTCACAAAAATTAAAGGAACACTTTAAAGAAACACATTAGATACATTGATTCTCAATATGAAGTTGGATATCTACACAAATAATGACAGGACAATCTCTTAGGAACAAAAGGATGCCAAGTCTTTTAATGGAAATAAAAGTTTTCAGCCCACAGAGGGCTCAATTGTGTAGAC
>JBBPDH010000136.1:13590738-13616410 GCA_037974565.1 Clupeocharax schoutedeni
AGCAACTTGGGGTTAAGGGTCTTGCTCAGGGACCCAGTGGTGGTGCTGAAGGTAGGATTCGAACCTGTGACCTCTAGGTCTGGAGGCAAGTATCCTACCCACTGGGCTACCTCCACCCTAGTAAAAAGTAATGTGGGAAATATACACTACATGGACAAAGGTATTGTGACACACTAGGTTTCCAGGGTATGGGCTAGGTCCCTTACTGTAATCTCAATGCTTCAGCACACCAAGACATTTTGGACCATTTTGAACACCATGCTTCCAACTTTGTGGACACAGTTTGGGGAGGAACCTTTTCTATTCCAGCATGATTGTGTCCCAGTACACGAATAAAAGTCCATAAAGACATGTTTTGGATTAATTCAGCATAGAGGAACTTGACTGGCTCGCACAGAGGCCTGAGTTCAACCCCGTCCAACACCTTTAGGATGAATTAGAATGGAGACTGTGAGCCAGGCCTTCTTGTACCTAACCTCATAAATGCACTAAATCTTGTGGAAAGCATTCTAAGAAGAGTGGAAGCCGTTATAGCTGCAAAGGGGGACTAACTACATATTAAACTCCATCTAGTTGAATGCAATGTGATTAAAGTCACTGCTGGTGTCACGATCAGCCGTTGCAATACTTTTGTCCATATGGTTTATATATATGAGGTGCTTCCACATGAACAGTAGGATTTATACTTAGCAAAGAAAATGCAGGACATAACTCCATGCTCTCTTTTCTGTGCTGTGGGTGTGTATTTGAAATCTGTTACAGCTTCTGATTAAGCATAGCACTGCTAACAAAACCGTGGAATAAAACTCATCTTTCCTCTCCACATAATAGTGATCATGCCCGGACATGCCCTCTACACTTCTTCACACTTCATGCCTCTGAAGATAAAAGCCCAAAGGAAAACATGCGTCCTCGGGTGTTACTATATAACCAGTATGTTTAACAGAATTTCAACCTGAGAGAGAGGAAACATGATGTTTCACCACAAGAGCAAATGAAGAAAAGCACTGTTACAAAGCAGTACAACTTTGAGACACCCCCAGAAGCCTGTTACACAGTGATATCTGGACACTCCAGCTTTCGGCACCTTTCTGACCAGATAAAATCGTAGTAAATTGTGATTGGGAAGCAGACAGGCCTGACAGATTTACAAAAGACTAACAACAAGTTTAACATTAGTTAAGATAAGATAACCCTTTATTAGTTTAGTCCCACATATATCTGCTATATATCCCCCCCCACACACACACATATATATATATATATACATATATATACATATATATATATATATATATCTGACAAGAGAAAATACAAATATATACACACATATATATATACACACATTACATGTATGTAGTGTAATTTGTGATCAATAGAATAAAAACTACAAAACACCACAATAGGATATATTTAACTTTGGGTATGTGCTTATATATTATATATACATACATATATAGAAATTTAAATTGAAATGACTTAACCGGCTGTTGGGACGTCCATAGCACCCTCCGTTAGACAGTTTATCTTCCATAACGCGACAGTTGTGTCAAAATCCAGCACAATTCTGACCAGGTCTCACATTTATAAACTGCTCCGAGATTGCCCGGTTTATCTAGTTTCTCCGTTACCCGGGCTGGGGCGCGTGGTGAGTGCTCTGGGGTTCTGTTAGCCTGCTAGCCTGGACACATTCTTCACCTGAACAAGTCCAACTGACAAGAGGCTCTGGTTCTACTGGTATGTGAAGATCACCATAAAAAATGGTGTTTCACACACAGTTAACTGCTGTGAACGTTTCACGAATGGTTAGTCAGTGAGCGGGATTACCTCTGTTTTGTTCTGAAGCGGGTCGTGTTCTCTAATGGCTGCCACACTTCACCGTTAGCCTGCCATGCTAAGCTTAGCTAACTCCGCTTGGTCCGTTCAGCTCTACACAGCCTCAGTCGGACTCTGTCCATTTAATGTGTATAAACTGGTCAAATTCCCTTCTTCATGTGTTAATGTGTAAGTACGGAAGCACTGCTACTCACAAAGAACAGGCTGAACATTGAAATCCCGGTCTGTGTCCGGAGAAGGCGATGGGAGCGGCAGTTGTTGAGAGAGCTCTTCTTCCTCCTCCTCACACTTTCTCTGAGTTTCTCCTGCACAGCCCGGACCCGAGACCGAGTCACTGCTCCGAACAGACACTTCAGAGTCCATCCAACCGATTCACTTCCTAAACGACGTATTTTTGCGACCTCACTCTGTTCTGTTCGAATAATGTTCGAATTTCAAAGTTACAGGTTGAATAATTTCCGAATAAGAATATTTTAAATGTTGTTTTCTAAATGTTTTTTCTAAATACATACTAATCCCTACTACGACTCCTAACTACCATCTGTGGAATTAGTAATACACTTAACTGTAAGCCACTTAACTATAGTATTTATATTTGTGCATATAACATATTGTATCTTCCATCCATTATCTACCACATATTCCTGCATTCAGGGTCGGGGATATTGTATCTTGTACTGATTTTTTACCTACAGATTTTTATTTAGTTTTATTTAGACGTTATATTTTATATTCTTGTTGTAATAACATAAGCAATTTCCTATCAGTAAAGTTTTCTGAGTCTTAAGTGCATTCAAGACATTTATTGTTTTTTACACTTTACACTGTTTGTATATTTTGCACTGTTTTTATTTCTTTTAGGAGCTTGTAGTTTGTGCATACCAGGAAAAGCTCACAAAGGAGCAGGAAAAGCATAATTACGTGATTTTATGGATCGTACTAAAGGCAAGATGTATTTGATTTGTGGATGGATTATTAAATTAGAGAATCGATTCGCTGAAACAGACAGATAGGAGAACCGAGTCGAAGTGAACCGTCACCAGTTTCTTGGACAGAGACCGAGGAGGAGGGGTTATCCGGAGGCGACGTGACGTAAGGTTTACGCAAAACGCCTGTTGACAGTCTAGTGATGTCTCACCGGGGGAATGGGGTGGGCTGGTGGTGGTGGAGATTGTGACAGTGAGCACAATTTGCAGTTATTATTATCTTCAAAATTGTCTTGACGGAAGTTGTTGTCCCGAAGCATACGTCCTGTTCTAATGGATAGGTCACTTGATAATGGTTTACGCAATAACTGTCTGGCAAAGTACGTGTTATAAATGTAATATGAGAGGGAAATAAAATACTAAGCAATGGGATCTCCCTCCAAGCCTGCATGAGTCACTCAAGTCCTCCTAAAGCACCAACCACAGATCTCACATGACGTGTTCCACTTATTTACTCACAGCCAAAAGCACAATCCTTATAAAAATGTAAACATTATTTAAAAAAAAAACAACCCAAATTTGACTTTTGATCTCACATTGATCACATGAATGGTTTTGATAGTAGTTTGTAATGTGGGAAAACAGAGGTGCACTGGATTAACACAGAGATGATCTTTCTATATTTACCCATCATCTAATTTACCGTCTGCATAAGTAAAGTCGCCTCTTATAGTCATGCGTGAACACATCCCACCACAGTACACAGTGTGAATAGTGTAAAATTCTTTCACAGCATTTAACCCATTTACCAAGTGAAGCAGGCGGCTGCTACCAACCGGGAGCAGTGTGGGGAGAGGGTACCTTGCTCAAGAGTACCTCAATGGTGCCACTAGTAGTCCTGCATTTAACCTATTTATTAAATGAAGCAGTGGGCAGCCACTGACACAGAATCCAGGGAGCAGTGTTTGGGGACGTTACTATGTTTAAGGGTGTCTCAGTGGTGCCACTAGCAGTCCTGGTATTCAAATCCACAACGTTCTGATCGCAGGGGCACCTCCTTAACCTAACCATCTACCCCAATCCATTACCCATCCTTACTGGTAGGCAAATATTAAGATGAAGACATCCCAAGAAAGGCTTATGTTCAGGTAAATAATAATAATAATAATAATAATAATAATAATAATAATAATAATAATAATAATAATAAACAACACTGTAAAAAAGTACTGTGTCGTTGTAGCAATATGACGAAAGTTGTCAGAAAATACCAGGAAGATTTGACTTAAAACATCTTCATACTCCCCCTAGTGTTATGTTTCAAACAAGCAAAGTGAGTTATGATCACTGAGAAATTAACTGTGGACTGTGGACTGTGGAATGTGGACAGTAATCATGTATTACTGCAGCCACAGATTGAACACCACCACACTTTTGTACAAGAAAATCTTTATTGACGTTCTATCAATACTATCAAGTACTGCAGATTTTGTATAAGCTGACAAAACATTTTTCAGTCAAAAGAGTGCATTTTATACCCAAAGTCTATTGCACAGCGTGAATGCAATAGACATGTATACAACAAATCCTATAATCTGATACGTAGTACATAAAAAAACTGAAGAAATAAAGGATGACAAAATATTCCTTTAGCAATGGTAGTATGCTACTACAATTCTCTTAACGTGTCAATGCTGTTAAATATTGATTTGTACATGTAATTTCAATGGGTGCTTCGGGAGGCTGACATTCTTGTTGACTTATCACATATGTATAAATACACCTTTGTTAAGTTCATGTGCAAATGGGGACTAGTTGCTTGCAATTATCTTGTCCATAACAAACAAAAATCCCTTACAAACTGAAGCAAGAATCATCTTGATTTTTAGCAATGAAAAGAAAACAAAGTCTAGCAGTTCTGAGAGGAAACAGTACAATGAATCCAACTGACAATCTTCTATCAATTTTATTAAAAAATACATTAAAGAAACTGTTAAAATGTGAAAAAGGGAGAGTTACATGGAAATTGTTACATTTTAACATACATGAAATGATTGGTTTGTCAGAAATGCAGCAACACGGTAGGGGTTAGTATCTGAACAGCAGGGAAAATCCTCTGAACAACATTGCTGACCGGCTACTCTGGCCACAGTGGCCCAAATAAGTGGTGAATGAGTGGATGATTGATGATGACCAGTTATTTCCCTACAGCTCGACCACTGTGCAGGTCTGTGTAAAATGTCTTGGTCCATAGTGTCTTTCTAATGATTGCAATACATGTGAACAGTTCAGCTTTTGAAAAGCCATGCTGGCTGTTCACTCTTTATCAACATTCTTTATTTAATTCTTTACACATATCTTACATTTCATAAAATGAAAATGTTTAGATTACAAAACTGCTTTGTCTTAGTAAGAGATCATTTTCCATTTTTTTTTTCAGTTCTGTGAGAACAGTTGATGTTATACTTTTGTCATTATTTTTGTTAAGAAAGCAACAGCAGGTGATTACAACAGCATCCTAGTAGCTCCTAAAATTTTGCAATAGTAACCAAACCCCAGGGTCAAGTCATAATCCATATTTAATGGCACTTGTGTACAAGGCACACTCTGACATTCAAAAAAAGAGTTAAACAGCAGGCCTTTTTGCGTAGCCTATAATAAAATACACCCTTGTTTTAGGAGGTCTATCATACCAAGTGTTAAATGTTTTTCAGCTAGCTCAGGAATTGTTGTCTAATGGGAACATATTCCCAAGTTTGTTAAGAAAATATCATTGTCTGATCTGGAGAGTCAGTGATCAGACATGACAAGCTCAGTGTTAGAACATGCATGGTATAAATGGCTGTTATTAAAAGACACAATGTGTAAAATCTCGCAGTAATTGCCATTTGAAGCTATGATTCTGATTCTGTTAACAGTGCCAAATTAATGATAAGTGGCATTGGGGAGTCAAAATGAGAACATTTTGATAGACAAATCCAGTGCATTTGTAAAATTTGTTCATTATTATGTACTGATCATTCAGTGTCTGCCTGCAAAAATTGAATGTTTAGTACATACGCTATTTTTATGATTAAGAGGTCTTTGTATGAACCATTTCACTATTCAATGCACCTGAATAGTTATTTGGGAAGTTAACAGAGAAAATGTTCAGTAAAGCAAATGACAGTGAATCATAGCAATGTCTTCAAGCAATATTTGTTATGAAAAAAAAAAACTTTGGATGTGCAACTCCGTCTAATTTTAATGACTCGTGTCAATGCTTGATTGAACATAACTAGAGTAAGTGCTGATGTCATATCATTATCATGAAACATTCTGTATAATGACAGAAGGTCAAAAAGGCAAAAAATCTAAGGTTGGTTTGAATGTGTTAGCTTTATAAAAAAGAACCACTGTGCCTTTCCACTCTTAGTCCAGCTTTGCAGAAAATATATACGCTGGGATTTCAAGGAGGTAATGCGCATGTAATCTTTAGTACTCTTATAGATTGAAACTTATTTTGCATTCAAAATAGCCTTCCACTTCAAGGATAAGGATCATATTCTTCACAAAAATGTCACAAATGGGGTGTATGAATACGTAGTAAACAAAACACAATTCATGACTTTGGGTCAAAAGTTATGACTTCACTCCCTACAGTAAACTTCATTATCAGGGTATTAAAGAGGAAACATTGGATAGTTGACTTTAAAATGTACTGACATCTTTCAACATAAACTGTAGAACTGGATGAAAGACCGTGGTAAAAGGAAATGAAAGGAGAGAAGAGGTTGAACTAAATGTGACTGCAGCCAGGGGAACACACCACCCCAGAGTCAAAAAGATGGAGTTCAACAGGAGTCAGAACATTTGGCAGAGTGTGCAGTCACATGGGTAAAACTGTTACTTACACGTTGTCTGATTCCAATAAACAATATCATCAATTAAAACAACACAAAACAACAGCAACAATAATAACAATACAACAGTTATAATAACATATTGGCTGAAGATAACAAAAACAAAGTAAAACAGTAATAAAATCAGACATTTCAAAAGTTTCCATCTCCTGCCTTTGTCTAGTCTTATCTATTATTCAGTTTGTTATTGCTGTTACAGGTGTTACTTGAGTGACTGCAGAGCACTGGAACAAGAATGGAAGGATAATATGGACTGTTATGTAGGGCATAGTAGGAACCCTGAGAAGGACGAATGGATGTACTCAGTGGAGTAGAGCCCATTTGCCTGGTCAGACGGCATCTGTACCCAAACCTGGTCGTTCTCCTTCAGCTCCAGCACTGCACTTCCTGATGCCTGGTCCATATAACCCTTCTTGTATTCATCATAAGTGTATGTGGCAGGCACATTGTTTTTGTACAGCGCCACCCACAGGCTGGTTCCCTTTACATGAACGTGATAAGCAAAGTAGTAGACTCCAGGAAGTGGGCTGGTGAAGATGCCAGTAGCAGGATTATAAGCATTCTGTCCATTGTGCAGAGTCCTGTCAAATTTGATGGGCATGCCAGATGGTGGGAATGGTGTGCTGAGGATAGCAGTGAAAGAAGGAGGCATTGTGGCAGAAAGCTCACCAACACCAACTTGTGGTCTTCCACCTGTTATCGTTTCTCCCCCAATATCGGGCCCTTGAAGCCCTGCCACTTTGGTATCTCCGTTAGAAGGGCCAGGTGGGCCAGGTGGGCCAGGAGGACCTTGCAAACCTTGGATACCATTTAATCCAGGAGGGCCTGGTTTTCCTGGTGGTCCCTGTGGACCAATTAATCCTTGATCCCCATTCTTTCCATTTCCTGGTGGCCCTGGTGGACCTAGGTCCCCTTTCAACCCTGGTATGCCCTGTGGTCCCATATGGCCTCTGGGTCCAGGTGCACCAGGGATCCCAGACATGCCCCGTGGTCCGCCAGCCCCAGGAAAGCCAATTTCTCCTTTGGGTCCTGGTGCCCCTGTCAGGCCTGGACCACCTGGCAACCCAATGTGACCTCCATCACCTTTAGGGCCTGGTTTTCCAATGGCTCCATTTGGCCCAGGAAGCCCTTTGTCCCCTGGAAGGCCAGACTTTCCTGGTAACCCACTAGGACCCTGATCCCCTCTGAGTCCTGGCAAGCCTGGAGGCCCTTGTGGACCCAGATCTCCCTTGAGACCTGGCATGCCATGTTTTCCTGGAATACCCATTGGACCTTGTAGACCTTGAAGCCCTGGCATTCCATTTGGACCCATGTCACCTGGTAGACCTTCCAGCCCAGGTTCTCCTCTATCACCTGGAGCTCCTGGTAATCCAGATGGACCTCTGTCTCCTTTCTGTCCTACAAGGCCAGGTTTCCCAAAGCCAGGATTTCCAGGAAACCCGGGAGTACCCCTGAGGCCTGGTTCACCTTTTGGTCCCATTGGACCTGGCAGTCCAGGAACACCATCCACCCCAGGCTTTCCTAATCCATTTGGCCCTGGTTGTCCTTGCAGTCCTGGAGGCCCTGCATTTCCAGAAGGACCTTGATCCCCCGGAAGTCCTTGGTCTCCTTTTGGTCCAACAGACCCAGGTAACCCATTAAGCCCAGGCTTGCCCACACCTGGGTTACCAGGAGCTCCAGGAGGTCCTTGAAGGCCATTTGGGCCCCGAAGGCCTGGTGGGCCTGGCTTCCCATTGCCATTTTCCCCCTTGATTCCTTTCTCACCAGGCACACCACGCCCACCCTTTAGTCCTGGTTCACCCCTTGATCCTGGTGGACCTCGAACTCCCGGAAGTCCTGGTTTGCCATTCAGTGGGAGACCTGCAGGTCCAGGTGAACCTGGCTGTCCTGGTAATCCTCGTGGTCCAATCTCACCTTGAAGTCCTGCCTCACCATTGTTTCCTGGTAGTCCTTTGGGGCCAATTTTTCCTGGCAGACCTGGCTGTCCTGGCTTTCCTATTCCTGGCAACCCAGGTGGCCCCTGGGGTCCAGGCTGACCATTAAGACCTGGTTTCCCTAGACCTGGTTTCCCTGGTAAACCTGCGGGCCCAGATGGGCCCCTAGGTCCTGGCTTCCCTTGAGGGCCTGGCTCACCTTTCACCTTCATTGCAGGTGGATACTCTGAAAAAGAAAATGGGAGTAATGGTATATGAGCAATATAAAATGTTCTATTTTACAAATATCTTTTAGATTCAGTGTTAGATATTTATTATATGACTGCTCTGACAGAAAATGTTATTAAACTACAGGAAACATTTCATAATAACACGCATACCACTTCACAGAAAAACACAATCACGGAACAGTGGAAAAGTGGCTCTGCTGACCTTATGTAATGCAGTTTCTGAACCATTTGGTAGCTTGCAGTATAATTCTTATATAAAGTATTGTGGATCTTGAACGTAAAATGTTTTTCTACTTTAAGTCTGTCCTATTCCAAACAGTTGGCCTTTTTGTGTATGCTCAGTTTGGTTTGTCATTCAGGCTGTTTTTACTGTGGACTGCCTAATTTGGCATATTATAATATTCAGTAATGAATCTTCCAAGTGCATCCCATCTCCCAGAATCAGTCATCCAAAAATCCACTTTTTTTAAAGTATTAAAGCACTTGGTACTTCTTTATTAAAAGTATTCAACATCAGTCAAAAGGATAAATCTCTGTAAAAATATTCTAAATCAGGTAAAGTTTGAATACATGAAAGTACTCCTTGCTTAAAATTTCCCAGACCCTTAAATGTTTGCAGAAAAACACAGAAAGCCTCATGGGATGAGGAATAAGACATGAACAAAAGACAAAGAGAAGATAAATGTTTCCCAGCAGCATTCGACCTCTGTGGAATGCCACAGGGATGGTTGTGACATTTACTGAGAATGCCTGAAGGTGATCAAGGGCTACAATTATGTCAGTCAGAAATAAGTAACTTTAGTTCACCATATATATGTGACTTCACTGATCCAATAATAGTTATTGCAAAATATATGTTCATATCTCATGTTGAATATTTATGTGAATTTGAAAATGTATTGTACACTGTTAAAAAATGGTTCCTTTTAGTGCCAAAAGACTGACTGAACTTTTTTTGGTGCAACAGTGCCTCCCAAAAATGTTCAGGCCCATTTAAACTTCTCAGATCTATATTACAGCTGGCACAACTGATACCATATATGATATAATGTATCATATCAAAAAACAAATAAAAGCTGATCCTCAGTTTGTAATTTAAATGGAATTAATTAAAAATGAAAAAATTCAGTGAAATAAAAAAAACTAGAAAATGCTGTTTGCAAAAACATTCCACACAAATGTCCACAAAGTTCAACTTTCTGTATAAAAGACCCCTGGTGAATCTGAGGGAAAACTGAAAATGAAGACTGAGGATTATTCCAAGGAAATCAGTGGTAAAGTTATGGACATGCACATAATGGGAAAAGGCTATCAAAATTACAGCCAAGTGTTTGGATATCCCCTCTGAGAGCTGTTGGATCAGTTGAGGTGAAATAGAAACTGCACCATACCACCCAGGCACTGCCTAGACAAGGCGGCCCCATAAAATTCAGCATCAGAGCAATCTATACTCAGAACTCAGTGGCTTAGACTGGAGTGAAGGTGGGAATCAAGCATGTTGTTTTAATTGAAGTATGGATGGATAAAGCAAAATACAAGGAGATCCAACCTGCTTCAGTCCACTAAAAGTTATAGCTTGGGACAGCTTTCACCCTTCAGCATGACAGTGGTTCCAATCCTAGGAGTGGTTGAACACCACCAAAAATGAATGTTGTACAATGGCTGTGTTGAAGTCCTATTTGAAGAATTTTAATTTTTTTAAAGTCTGCTGACCAATAATTAGTGTTAATTTATTTAAAAAAAAAATTAAGATCATATTAGTCTGCAATAAGAAATACTGCCTGAAACAAAGTGTCATCAGCAAACAAGACTTTTTAGTGAGTTATATTGCAAGGGGCGGTGTATAGACTGCCTTAAGTAATGTGTGTGAATTTCATTTTTTAGGCTTTACTCTGAACACTTTATCCTAAGAAGCTGATGGATAATGGAGCATAATGGATTGTCCAAACATGTGGCATGGTCTTCAGATGAAACCATCACTCTGCTGTAAGCAATGGAACAGTGTTGAAAGATGTGTATATATTTGCCACATGTATGTTTAATTTTATTGTTTAATTTGAAGAACACCTATCACAATACAGGTAACAGATACCAGAAAGCTGACAAAAGTGTGGCTTGGGTGGTGTTCTACAACTAGGCCAGTCAAGGCTTGTCAACACTGTGACTCTACTGTATATATAAGATGCCCCCTTGTGGTACAAACATCCATTGTAGCAAAAATGGAAACGCAAAAAAATCCCTTGTTTTCGTTTGTGACTAATGTTTAACGATTTAGTACTTGGTGGGGTCTTAGACAAGTCCTTTCAATCTTTCATTCAGTATCAAAATCTATTCTGAAGATTTTATTCAATCGCTACCAAAAGATTTAAGCAGTTTTCAACTCTTAGTTCAGTTGTTATAGCAATCATAGTATAACTACAAAAGTATTAGTATAACAGCTACCCTTCCCCTAAATAATTATCATATGTCAAATACCTAATGGCCTGACATTCTATTTTCAAACATTTTTAGTGTCACCGACTGTGTAATATTTCTGATAGTGATAAAATTAAAATGTCATTTTCAGTCCAAAATCGCAGCCAGGTGGGTTCTAGTGCACCTCTATCCAGTTACACACATAGATCTGTGACATTAAATAAAGTATAGTTTCACATAAAAATGCAGGGACATGCAGCGAGTGTGCAGTTTTTTCAACAGCCACTAGGTGGTAGTAGCTGCCTTGGTTTTCAATAGAAAAAACTACAGCCGTACAGACAGACAAGCTCAGGGTATGTTCTATATTACCGAAGGAGCAGAATAAAATAAACAACTTATTCATCTTTACAAGTATCTTCATCTTTATTCGTCTTTACAAGTACACTGAAAGTTTGTATTAATTCATAATAGTTTTAATTTGAAAATTCTTGATGCCAAAGATTATTTGATTCACACAGTCAAAACACCTGGTTGGGGCCTTAATTATCTGACGGTAAACCTGGCAGTCATATTTCATTACTCTTATTCTGAATGCAGATATTAAGTTGTTACAGTTTTGACTTCATCTATAAATTATACAATGTATTACTGGATTATGAAAGTGCAGAAAAAAAGGAGTGGAGAGAGAACATACACACAGACGCACATCGGCTCACCCACCACAACATAGGTAACAGCTACCAGATGCTGAGATACGCGTGTCTTGGGTAGCGTTCCAAAACTAGGCCAATCAAGGCTTATTAGCACTTGCCAAAACTCGGATGGCCATCAGCACAAACAGCTACAGGCAGCATTACACTCTCTATAATCAGAGACACCAACTCTAGTGAACTGGTGTGTCTAGTCTGAGATGTTTATAGAATTGCCAGATTTATAAGCATTTCAAATGAAGGATCTGAGTCTTTTAATACTGAATATTAGATGATACCAGCATGAGGTTCGGGAGTGATACTATGTGTTCCCTCCTATATAATCTGGGGCCAATTCACAATTCACAAATCTTCTTGATTGGTCTACCACCTAACATTCAATGCTACCATTAAAGGTGTCCTCTTCCAACCCTTTGAACTGCTGTTCACATAACATCATTGGACAGTTCAACACTCTTGGAGGAGAACCCCAACAGCCAATAATGTTATGTCAGCAGTAGCTAGTAGTATGCTGGGTTATAGAGAGAGTGAAGGCCACCCTATCCAGTCAAAGATCAAGGATTTTTTTGAGTCCGGTGGTGTTGTTTAATGTTGAGTTAGAGGTTAGTGTGATTAGACATTAGGTCTGATGATTTTGGCTACCAGTTACTTTACAATTCTAAGGTAAAATCACACATTGATGTTTTTTTTTTAGACTGCTGAAATAACCACAGCTATTGTCTAATTGTTTTTAAAGTGCTGTTATTGTTGGAGCCAGTTTCGATTCAGAAGTTCTGGGACATGGCCAGTGTTACACAACATTTTGGAGTTTAGCACAGGTTGTGATTGAAAAAAATTCAAAGACTGTATTTGTTTCTACTGGAATGCTGCTCATTGCAACAAAGAGAGCTAAAACACACACACACACTTGCATTTTATGTGTGGTCACTTCAACCATGTTTTAACAAACTTTAACGCAATAACCTCTGTTGACCTTGTGTGTTAAAACCGCAGTCAAAACACCCTGACACTGCAGATATTACAAATCATCTTCTAGTTCCACATTGCAGGCATTTTAACTTTTTTTAACTGCTCCTAAAAATGTGTCTCCCTGCCACAGAAACGGATAATGTCCATTTATGGCACATTTATGACAGTGGTTTAAAGGCAATAGAAATTGAAAAAGGATTATAGCCTATAGTCAATCCATTGGATTGATTCACTGATTGAGGCATTTTTATTTATAATAAAACATAATTTAACTTAGTACTTAGTTATACTTAGTTAGTATTCATGATTACTATAAGAAGTAAATCACGTTGCTCTGTCCTGATTTTATGTGATTGTCATCTCAGATGAGACTAAAAAAGACTAAACAGAACTAAAAAGTTCACTACCTTCCATCAGAATATATTAAGATTTGCATTTCACAACTTCAAAATCTGAATACAGTATTTTCTCATTTCTCCATGGGCCAAAAAGTGACCATGCACTACTCTTCAATTATCTTTCTCTAAGTGAACATATTTTTAGTTAAAGGTCTAGAGTACATTGTGCTTACTGACCAACACCAGGCTGTTAAGAACTCTTAGTAGTTTAGACATCTTCTGCAGGAACTTGAGCTAGCAGGTAAATGTACAAAGCCCATATAAAACCAGCAGAGTGCAGGACTGTAAACTGTTATGCTCCTTTCTTTCCTACAGCTGTCCCTTTCTCTCTCTTTCTCTATCTGTGAAACAGAGACCTCCTAGATTCAGCAGTTGATAAAGAAGTGTTCTCATCCTTACGCTTGCCCTGGTTTTCTCATCACCCTGCAGCTGCATTGACCTCACTCCAGTGTTTCTGACATACTTTAATGTCCCTCCTCCTCTCCTCTTTGATACTGTCTCTGGCAGTCCTGGCGAATGATCTGATCAGTCACGAGATTAAACCACTGACAGGTGCAGCAAATAACATTAATTATCTTATTACAACAACACCTGACATGGTGTGGGACGTATTAGTGAACAGTCAATTCTAAAGATATTGTGTCAGAAACAGGAAAAGTGGGTCAGCCTAAGAATCTGAGTGACTTTAACAAGTGCCAAACTGTGATGGATAAATGACTGGATGAAAGCATTTCCAAATCACTTGATCTTGTGGGGTGTTCCCGATACACAGTGATTAGTATCTACCAAAAGTGGAGAGAAAGCACAACTGGTTAACCAACAGTAGGGTCATGCGTGCCTAGGGTTCACTGATGCACATGGGGAGTGAATGCTAGCCTGTCTGGTCCTTCAATGAGCCTGTGAGCATCAGATCTGGACCATGAACCAATAGAAGCAGGTAGAATGATCTGATGAATCACATTTTCTTCAACATCATGTGAACCTCTGGGTGCATGTGCATCACTTTTTTAGGGATGCGACAGTATCTAGATGCCCTTTGGGAAGAAGGCAAGCTGGCGGTGGGAAGTGTGATGCTCTGAAAAGTGTTCTGCTGGGAAATCTTTGGGTCCTGACATTCATGTGGATATTCCTTTGTCATATACCACCAACCTAAACATTGTTGCAGACTAAGTACACACCCACATATCTACAGTATTCACTTTCAGCTGGATAATGTGCCCCAAAAATGTTCAGCAAAGGTTTGAAGAGCATGGCAAAGAGTTCACTTGGCCTCCAAATTTCCCAAAACTCAGTCTGATCAAGCATCTGTGGGTTGTGTCAGATAAATGAGTTAGATTCCAGTTAGATAAATGGTCCCACAATGCAACTTAAAAGGTTCTGCAGTACAAGGCAGGTGGTTTTAATGTTATCGCTGATCTGTGTATATGGCTGTGATATACAGTTCCAAAGGGAATCAACTTTAACCTGCTCCATCCCTCTCCAGCCCTCTCTCTCTTTTTTCTCGTCTCTTCTGACACATTCACAATGCTCCTCGTAAATCAGAGGGGAGGAGAGGAGACACTAAATGACAAACAGCTCCTGTCCTCTCATTGCTCATCCTTGCTACTTTCTCAGTGTGACAAACTTTTGGCTTGTCTTCTTGACCGCTGTTGCTTAGACTGAAGACACATGGACTGGGTCCTGTGCCCAAGTCTGATACAGTGGCTTTCTGACAGATGATTTAGAGACACTTCAACCCACCATCCAAACGTTTGCTCTCATTTAGAATCAGAACCTTTTATCTTTTATATCATAAAGTTATCTATTAGTGTAGTGATTCGTGTAGTAACATCTAAAACTTTTAATGCATAAAATCAGGGAATGATAATAGCAAACATAATAGTCAAAAGCCAATGGCCAACTAAAAATTCAGAGGTGATCTGCATTAAATTCTAGGTATTCTAGGTATTGTTCAGTCACTGTGGTCAATGGAACTAGAATCCATGTGCTTTTAGGGAGGGTCTCTGACTAGCTGATAGGTGGCTCAATAAATGGTAGGAGTATAACAAAGGGGAAAAGACACATGACTGAATTGATTAGCATTATTTTCACTCATTGGCGTAATAAAAAGAAAACATTTTCAAGGTAAATAAAAGTCATTACACTTCAATCAGAGATTATATGAAACAGTTTTAAGTGGTATGGTATCATATGGTGATATGTCTAGGGACATGAACTAACGAAGGTCCACAAACATACAAAAACGTATGTTTCAAGTTGACTTAAAATCTTGAAATGTTAAGACTTTAGTATCCAGAAACTGCTATTAATTATTCGGTAACAACTAGGACTAACACGTAATTTATAAAGCGTGAGCAATTTAAATCTGAACCCACATTCTTTCAGCAGTAATGCACTTTTGTTAATCACTTTGCTGAACACTTACCAAGATACTGGCCCTTCCCCTCTCTGAAGGGGGGTCCAACTGGTCCCTTCATCATTGGCTGTATGTACTTCATCTGGGGCAAAGGGGCATAGCCCCCGCCCAGAACATGGCCCCCCAGCATCAGCAGCAAACACACAGGCACCAGCAGCATGGTCATCTACTTTGTGGTCTCAGAGCTTCCAAGCTGGAGAGAGAAAGCCAGGTTAGATAAAGGAGATGTTCCACAGCTTGACATTCCAGAATAATGTTTTGTAACAGGCCTTTCCTTTTAAGGAGAAATTCTCACACAAGATAGTTTATAGGTAAAATCTAATTAACACATAAGCGTCATTGAGAGAGAGGTGTTCCAAGGACTTCTGGAAGCTGAAGCAAGCAAATCAACAGATTAATGTGATCTGGTTTTTACCTCTCACAACAGCCCATTCTTCTGCTTTACTTATGAATGAGTGAGGCTTTATTACTTAGTGATTTAAAAAAGTTAAATGGCTTTTTAAAAAGCCCTTCATCTACTATGTTTGTACTGGCTTTACTGACATCCTTGATTGATTTTCAAAGTGCCACGCCAGCCAGCATTAGATCCAGGAGCAGGGCCGATTCACTGGCATGCATAAGTAATTCTTTACAGGGATAAGCTCACATGTGACTGAGCAGATGGAGCTCCACTGTAAACAATTTTGCATAGTACAGACATTTCCCACCTGTATACTTAGTTAAGGACCGGTCAAAAGGTTGATGACATTATTCCCACTGAGGTACAAGCCTGCCAGAAAAAGGCTGGATGACAAATAAGTTACACTGTTATTGCTTGTAATTAATGAATGCCAAGACACAAGATTTTCCAGCATTTTGCCCTGAGCATCTAACTGCTTTCTTTCTTCCCACAGTGCATCCATCTCTCCCCCTTTTCATCATGATGTAAATGCACTAATCAGTTGACATGATGTACGACAAAGCATAATTCCTCAGTCTAGAACACCAACTTTCATTATTCCATGGTCCTGTTCTGATGTTCAAATTGCAGTTGTAGGGTAGGGATCAGCATGGTGATGCACTGTGATGCACTAAGCTTTATACTCTACATACAGCAAGCTGTGATGGGTTATAAAAGGACAGTGTGTCCTGTTTATGAATTGCTAAAAAGCCTTGACCTTTTCAACAATCCATGCAATATTAACTGCTGTGATATCAGACCAGTTGGGTAAACCTGAGCCTTTGCAGCTAGAATCTTATTGTTGGATCACTGGTTGTCCTTCCTTAGAAAACTCTGGCAGATACAATCCACTGCATATTGAAAACACCCCACAAGACCTGCCATTTTGAAGAAACTCAGATCCAGGTGTCTATCACTTGTTAAAGTCTCACAAATCCTTGAAATTCAAAAGGAGGTTGAACATACACACACACACACACACGCACACACGCACACACACACCTACACACACACACACACACACACACACACATGCACCTACACACACACACACATACACAAACATACACTCACACACATTCACCCATGTATATACACAGGCATACATATGACAGAGGCGCGCATGCACACAGGTATAGGAATATACATAAACAAAAAACTACCCAGAAACACAGGTTTCTGTATGCTATTATAACATTGACAGTAGAAGTGTATGTTGTTTCTGTGCTGGTACAGTGCTGCTGTGGCTTTGTATTTTGTTCTGTATTTGTGTGGCTGGTTCTTGTATTTTCAGATGCAGCCTTTGGAGCGATTACTTAGTGGCAGTAGTTTTTATTTGGATCTTCAACCTCTTCAACTTCAGCTTCTTCAACTTGTATCTCTCTCTGTATTGTCTCTACTCCTGTATGATTTGCCTTGATTTTAAAAGGAATGAATAAATAAATAAAAAGTTAATTTAACAAGAGAGGCTTATACTGTCAAGCCCCACTTGGCAAAGCAAAGGTGTCTGGCACATCATGGCACCCAGCTTCACATTCTGCTTGCTAAGATGTCGGACCCGACAGGCAAAAAAAAAAAAAATTAAATTCAAAACCTTCGACACATTAACTTGAAAAACTTACGGATGGTCGAATATATCCCACCCCATGACAGGTACTGTTGAATGAGATACTTAATATTATTCACTTCATTTACATTTATGGCTTCCCTTCCCTACAGGGGAAAGTCTCCCTGGAGCACTTTGGGGTTAAGGGTCTTGCTCAGAAACCCAGTGGTGGTATGCTAAAGGGTAGGATTTGAACCCATGACCTCTTGGTCCAGGGGCAAGTATCCTACCCGCTAGGCCATGACCCCCAACTGAATCACTGACTTCACCTGTCAGTGGTTTTAATGTTGTGACTTATTTGTGTATTTTGACTTTTTTTTTGGGGGTCATTGTGTTGTGTTTGACTGTGGGTATAGTATAGTAGTCATTCCACCTGCATATATGTTTATAGGGCCAGTCAACTAATAGGCAGAACTGAACCTACCAAGGAACAAGCCTACTAGAAGAATTACAGATGCCAAGACATGGACTGATCTTGCTTCTGCCTGTTTGTTTAACCTGTCATTCCCCGTGACAGCCGTGCTTGTTTGCTTTAATTTGCTCTAGGAAGGAATGATAATTTCATCCTCATGTTACTCATCATGCCAGATATTTACCCAGATTTGATCAGGTGTATGGGAGAGGCCACTGGCTGGGAGCAGAAGGGTGGTGTCAGTGCCATAAATCACTGGGCTCTTAATGGTGGAGATATCCAGGGTATGAAAAAAGATATATACCTTTCTTATACACATTCTCTCTATGGATGCCCTGAACCAAACTCCACATTCATGTTCTTCTTAGACCTGTACACTCAGTGAAGCGTTACCAATCTCCTTGGACTCCTCTTTTCCGCTTGCCCTGATGACTTCCAGACTGCTTTTCCCCAGGACAAGCAGACCTTAGCTTTGATTGAATATGACGAGTGCCTCAGAGATCAAATACTTTATTTGCTCTCCACTTCAGTGAACAATCTGACCCAAAGAGCTCCACCTGAAGAAGGCCTGCTGGACAGAACGGAGGCTCCGCTGAGGGAAGCAGTTTGGAAAGCGTATCCAAAAGCACATGGACATCCTATCCATGCTCTCCACAGTTCACCGGCTTCAGTTTGCCGTTCTCAGTGTTGTTGTTGGATCTCTGGGAGCCTGGCCTAGACACATTCCTAATCTGCTTCACTTCCTTTTTCCCCCTGCAGTGACAGCTTCACACTCCCACTCATAACCACATCTCTGAAACAAAAACGAGAAAACTCGCACATTAGTGTGACTGCAAGTGCAGGTGCAAGCCCTTCGGGCCACTTTCCCAGCAGTAACACCTAGGAGCAATACAACCTAACCAAAAGGTGTATTTCAACAGTGTAAAACCTGGTTATCTGGTGAGTATTAACTGTCAACTTCATAGTGTTTCCATCTAAAACTTGCTTCATAAATAGAATTGATATGAACATGTTTTTACCTTATAACCATAAACATCAATTCTGTGTTCATTAGTATAATGTTTAAAAAATGAAACTGAAATGAAAAAAGTTATGTTACATTCATTTAAAAAATATGACTTTCACTAATATGCATTTAATATTACTATAAACATTAATGGTGTGTTGCAGATCTGTTGTTTAGCTTTGACATGTCTATGGTAAAAACATTTTTTTTTGCAGTATTTTGATTCAGTTTTGGACAGTTTACCATGTTTTGACCAGTCTTTAATTTTTGCTCTTTTTTTTTGGGAGGGGGGGGGGGCGCATTCCCTAACTCCAGGTGAAAGTCTCTCTGGAGCAATTTGGGGTTAAGGGTCTTGCTCAGGAACCCAGTGGTGGTGTACTAAAGGTAGGATTTGAGCCTATGACCTCTTGGCAAATATCCTACACACTAGGCCACCACCCCTGCTACTTCTTGTATAAAATCTTCTTAACCAGTAGCAACTTCTGTCTTAATAAAATCATAGGAACCATGAAGACAGTTTTTCTTGGCACCAAATGTGGCTAAGCAGAGTTAAGATGGACAGTACAACTGCAGCTGTCATGAAAAATGACAATTTAACAACCACAAGAAAAAAAGGCACTTTTGTAAATGTTGACTTGCTTGCTCACCAACAAAGATCCAGTTTGCTTCCTGTTTGTAAAGCATAAATATTTACATAATAGAAATACAGTACTGTGCCAAAGTCTTAGGCACCAACAAAAACAATATTTAAAGATCAGTGTGTGCTCTAAATATACCATTAAATATACCAAATAAACCTAAATAGAATAAATACCAATAACATTACACATTAGTGATTAGTGATTTTATGGTCAGTAAATCTGTTCCTTGTGGAAATCCAGTATTACTTGTAGTTTCCATCAGAAACCTGGTTTAACTCAATCAGTTCTTCAGTAAATTAAATAACCAGTTGCTGTTGGAATTTCGCAAAAGTTTGCGAACCGAACTGTAGGAACCAAACCTGTGTTCTCCTCACCAGCTCACACAATATCAGCTACTTTTTACAAACAAAGGAAATCTTGATACTTTTTTACTGCCTTAATGTTTATCTGCAATAATCTTTTCAGATGTAAACTTTGGTAGCAGAAAGACCAAAAAAAAGTCTTTAAACAATTTGCATAAGTGACTTTTGCATGAAGACAGTACTGTATATATCATTAAATGTTCAACAGAGGGATTGCCAAACAGCCACAGATTCACATGATTCAAGATTTCGATAGAATGGATCTTTTCCATTTCTGTATTGAATCAGTAGTAAATGGGGAGATGTACAGGTAACCAGACAAGCAAAAGAGGGAAAACAAGGCAGAAAATAAATTCATGTAGAATTACCTCCCTGGCTGGATGCCTCCCCACAAAGGAGCCAGTCCAACTGCAGACCCCCACAGCATGGTCTGGACTGAGAGACGAGAGAAAAGCCAGACGGAAGAAGGCTCAGCCCTGCCGTGTTTTCCCACTCAGTGAGGCTCCAAACAGGGCACTCTGCGCCTGTTTGCTTTTCTTGATTCACTGTGGTTCGCCGGCTTTTTCCTCTTTTATCATTTTCATTTATTATTATTATTATTCCTGGAAGAATGGTGAAGGGCCTGTTCGGCTCCAAGAGGAAGCTTTTCGGCTTTACTCTCATGCCGAGCCCTCTTAGCCATGTGTGATTTTTCTGCCATGGTGAGCACATATTTTTTGTGGTTTGCCTTCCTTTTTTACTGCCATGTAAAGATGTGAGGCTCAGAAACCATGAGCAAGCCTTTGTAATTAGTCATGTCTGTGCTAGCATCTGTGTTAGCGCTTGCTAAAAAACACACGCTTCCTCTTAGTTCTCATATGCAGCCGCTTCCCACTCCAGAAAAAACACAATCACAAGACAGACAGAGAGTGAAAGGAGAGAGGCCAGAGAGAGAGAGCAGGAGAGAGAAAGAGAGAGAGAGAGAGAGCGGGGTGGTGGCAGCAGCTCATTGCTTGGTCGTTGAATGCTTGGCTGCAGTTGGCTGGGGGGTTAACTGTTCCTGGGGGTTGTGGTTTTGTGGGAATGGTAATTTAGACGTCTTTAACAGTGTACCCTACGTCGAGCAGGCGTCTTAACACTCAGAGCGATCGAAATCAGACGTTACTTCTGTTCCACAGGCCAGCACAATCTGTTTATCAAATGTTTTTCTTGAAAAGAGCTGCAGACACAGTTAAATAGTCTCACGCAATCCGTCTGGCCAAGTGTTCACCCGTGCATGTGCACGCACTCACACGCTCTATGTTTACAATGTACAGCTGAAGTCTACAACATATACATGTACACAATAATGGGGGAATGCCAAATGACTGCCCTAATGCAGGAAAAAAGTAACTTCTGAGGAATGAGAGTCATTCACAACTATTAAAGATAGGGCCATCCAAACAAGGCCAATATGGTCCAGTCTGGCAAACAGCAATGAGTTAATTTAAAACAGATTCATACAGACACACAGACACACACACACACACACACACACACACACACACACACACACAAAGCTTGCATTCAAGAATTTACGGTAACAGCTACCAAAATTCAAAACAGAAAAGAGAAAAAACAAGGAACGTTGCTCCCAGTCCTTGAGGCACCACAAACTTCATGGTTTTCTTGTACTTAGTCATATTAAAATACAACCATACACTAAGAAAAATTCCCCACTAGATCTGCAAAGAGCAATAATAACATGAAATGTTCTCACAAAATCCCTCTTCTGAAAGCATATACAGTTTCTTGACAGACAGGCATGGAACAGTAATTTCATAGTGTGCTACACCACTTTCTCTTACACTGACTGCCAGTTAGACAGCACCTCAAAACTGAGGCCAAGACTTACAGAATAATCTTGAAGACCAGCATGGCAGCTCAGGTGGTGCGCAGAACACCAAAAACCCCAAAGGTAGGACCTCTTTTCATCACTTTCATTTAGTGACAGGTGGGTCTCGCCAGTGTTTGGGCAGTGTGTGCCGTGCTATTACACTAAACTCACTAACATCCCACAGAAGCCCAGAGGGATGGTACGCCTCTCAGGTGGAGACAGAGTAAGCACCAGAGGCACCGCAGATATCCTCAAGAGTGGACCATATTCCTCTGGCTCCTATTTTACAAACCACATAAAGACTACTTCACTCATGCTCAGGTGTTTTAGAACAAGTAGAGGTTTGTCAAGGCCATACTGAAAACACATATCCAGCCATAAACATACACCTTCTCTCTCACTCTGTTATCCCTAAACACATAAACACATGTGATCTACCTAATGACCACAGCACATGAGAGATTAAGTGAGAGCGTATGTGTGTGTTTTTTGTGTGTTTTTGCACAGCGAGGGCACACGCCTGGTTGACAGACATGGCACTTACCAAGCAGGAGGGAGGGAAGGAAATTGGGCGTGAGGTCTTTATTCTGCAAATGCGCCTTTTTCAGCATGAGGTAAGCCCCCCAAGGGGCTGAGTGGCACTTTGCTTTACTTATCGGCCTTCGGCTGTACATAGTGCTCATTTGGCTGCTTACTTTTTAGGCTTCTGTTTGTACAGATACTACTTATGACTCACCCGGAGCTCACCGTTCAGCTTTGAGGAAACATAAGCAAGCAATTATGACTGTGGTGCTCGTTTTGAACACAGTATGCATTCACTTTTCGGATGGCATGCCACATTAACAGTAAACCTTTACCCCAGCCCCCACGTGTTTAAGCTGAAATGGAAGCCTTGCTAAATTGGTTCTCCGAGACGGTGGCTCATGCAGCAAGCCACAAAAGCGGCTCTATGCTATGCCACACAGCCATGCGGCCTGCTGGGCCGGCATTTAACAGAATCATTACAAATAAATTATCCATTAAATGCTGAGGGGAACCTGCTGAGGTGTGATGTAAGTTGTTTACACTTCTAGCGCCAGCTCCATCCGTAAGCTTCAATTTTCCCATCATAGCCTCCATCACTGAGGCTTCCAGCCTTCTCCAGGTCCCCAGTGGGGGTTATGCAACTGTCTTCAGCTACAACTCTTGTCAAAATGAAGTGACAGGCATGCTAATTTAATCACTCCTCATCTGCTGCTTCGCCTTACCCAAACATGGCTTACACACATGCAAAGCAGGAGAAGGATTTGGTTGATGGTGTGGTGGGATTTGGAAAATGGTCGTGACCCCCCCCACCCCATCACATACAAATGTTCTCTACAGAACAGCATGCAACCGACATCCATCTTTCTCATCTCGCACTCTCTCTTGGCTTTAGGAATGATGCACGTGTCTTCAATAAGAGTGGGAATACAGCATGGGGAGTTATGTGCATGCACATGCATACACACATACACAAACACACAGTTAACAGGATGTGTTCCATCAGTGAGGGCATTAGCCAAAAGGGGATTCGGCAGCTCAGGTCATTATGGAGAAATCGACTCTAACATTCTTTTGGTCTAAACAATATATTGGCCACTAGGGTGTCTGGAGAAAAAGTCTGAAAGCATACTTGTTTGACTTCACCGTGCTGTAACAGTCAGGAAGCTGGGAAGAACATTCTTTCGGTCTAACAGCACAGTGTGTGTGGTCTACAGTGCCATGAATGGTAATACTTTGAGCCTCTGCATTTTAGAAAGGAATCAGACAGACTCAAAATAGTGTCTAGTCAGACACACACAGTGGTCAGAACTGTAGTGTCTTCAGGCAGTTGGCACACAAGCAGAATACACAGCCATCTTTCTCCAGACTGTCTTCATGACTTCACAACCGAAGTATTTGGAATTTCTGCTTATTGTGACAATTTGAAAACAATACGAGTGGCTGGGCTAGTAAACATTTTCAGAGATAGATTAATGGCTGTGGAGGTGGATTACTCTCCAACTTAAAGGAAAATTTAGTACTCGTTAAGCAACATGATTATAGAAATAGTTCAGCCAAAAAACAAATATACACAATTTCCGGACGTGCACTACCTTGGAGTACGGAGCAGACTAGGAGCCAGGGATCCATGCTAGATAACTTTTATTCGAAATAAACAAACTAACACAAAACTAGCACGAGGGCCAAACAAACAGGAATGTCAAAATAAAGGACCCAGAACATGAACAGAAAAAACAGAATAAAAGAACTGAAAAGCGGCGGCCGTTAGACCGAACCGTGACAGACATATTTGATCAGCCAAGACAAGTTTTTCATACAATATTTTATTTAACGGTGAGAAAGTTAATGCGTTATTAGCTCATTAATGCATTATTTACTTAACGTCGACAATTATTTTATCACGTGTTAACGCAGGTTTTTAAAATCCTTTTATTTTGAAAGTCTGTGCTTTCACCGAAGAAACACGAGCAGGGGAGGATTGGGACTTTCTTTACCAGGTTAGGTATGTGCATCTCGCATCTCTGCATCTTTTTGCAGAACACACAGATTGCCAGTCAGATTACAGTGTTATTCCACTTTTGTCATGAATAAAGATAAATCTGCACAAATCAAACATATTTGTCTATTCCTATGTTGATAAAAATATAAAATATATATTTAAATATAATATATATAATATAAATATAAAAACAGCATATTTAGTACAGACTTAAAGGTGCGATTAATCGCTAGATAACTGTGGCAAACATGATATTTATTGCGATTAAATATTTTAATCTACTGACAGCCCTAATTTTGTTTCTTAAGTTTATAACTGTTGCAGTGCTAATGTTGGCAATTCTACACACACCCAAATCAATAGTCACCCAAATTGTTTCTGTAAAGACAACCCCAATGTCATGCAGGTCTCATGGAGCGTAGCGATGCAGAATTCCTTTTGACGGTTTTATTTAACAAGTCGGAAAGAACACCAGGAGGGCAAGAAGGCACAAAACACAAAGAATACGCAAAACCGCAGAAACATGAAGGATTTGTAGGGCGAGGGTTGATATCAGGGAATGATAAATATACTCAGGACTTACACTTAAACCAGTCACCACAGACCACTTAAATCAAAACACAAGACAGCTGACCAAGAGCAAATTGTTTAATCTAAAATTTTTCCCTGCAAAATAAGTGCATGCATTTTACTCCTTAGACTAACACACAATATGTTAGATTTTTTTCATTTCTTGGTGATTATGATAATGAAAACGTAGGTTTTATACTCTGCAACAATTGTTGCTGATGGGAAACCACATAGTCTAAATTTCACCCATTTTGACCTATTTGACCTATTTAATCCCACTATGTGGTGCATGTGTAGGGAATGGGTAGGGAACCCTCTAGACCCTCTGTGACCACTCACACAGTGCAGGGCCCCCCTGGTGGAGGGCCATCCATGAACTGAAAAGATCCAAGACCCCAAGGCTCGTCCCCAGTAGGCAGGGCCGTATCTACCATTGAGGACACAGAGGTCATGTCCTCTGTATTTTTTCCTGAAATTTCAAATTAGTCAAAGCTGAAATCCAGCAGTGATGATCAATGCCA
>JBBPDH010000136.1:13626508-13639722 GCA_037974565.1 Clupeocharax schoutedeni
GGTTCCTGAATGGAGGACAGACTAAAAGGTATCTGTCTCTATTAATGTGGATGCTGATCCTTTCATGTGGTGGAGGGGAAATGGTAAAATGAGTAGCAATTAAAATCACCAACAAGTTAAAATCAAGAGTAGGCCTTTTTAAAAAGGTGAGTTTTCAGGCCACATTTAAAATTGTCCACAGCCTGTGGTGCCCTCAGATGGTCTGGGAGGGCATTCCATAGGCGCGGAGCAGCCGCGCAGAAAGCCAGATCCCCCATTGTGTGCAGCTTAGTTTGTGGGGTTTTGAGAAGGTAGGTGCCGGAGGAACAAAGGGAGCGTGAGGATGTCTGAGGAGTGAGAAGGTCCCTGAGGTAGGTGGGGGCAGTTCCATACACACATTTATGAGTGAGCAGTGTGACTTTGTATTCGATATGAAGCGAAACAGGGAGCCAATGAAAAGTTTTGAGAATGGGAGTGATGTGACTGTATTTTCGACCCCTCATCAGGATCCTTACAGCCCTGTTCTGAATGTACTGGAGCTTTTGAATATTCTTACTTACTGCAGTCCAGCCTGGATGTGACAAAAGCATGGACCAGCTTTTCTGCATCTTCCAGACTCAGTGACGGTCAAAGTTTTGCAATGTTCTTGAGGTGATAGAAGGCAGTTTTACAGAGCTGTTGAATGTGGTCTTCATACATAAGATGTGGGTCCATTTTGATGCCAAGGTTGGTGATGCCTGAGGAAAGTGAAATTTCATGATTGGAGAAGGTAATACGGGTGATGGTGGAAGTGCGAACCTGGTGTCCTCAGTCTTTGTGCTGTTTATCTGAAGAAAGTTAGACTTCATCCACGCCTTTATCTCCTCCAGGCAATTTGTGAGAACAGCAAATGGCAGGGGTGTAGAGAGGTTTGAAAGATTGGAGCCTGTTTTAAGATAGAGTTGGGTGTGATCAGTATAGCACTGAAACGACACGCCATGCCTGCGGATGATGTGACCAACACATTATGTGTCCGACAAGGGGAGACAGAGTTTTGGACCATTTCTACACGCCATACAATCAGGGCTACAAAGCTGTTTCACATCCAGCTTTTGGAAAATGCGATCACAATGCCATTTTCCTCATCCCACAATATAAACAAACTATATGCAGAGATGAACCGGTCATGAGGGAGGTGAAACGCTGGTTTGGCCAAAAGCTAAGCTACAGGATACGCTCAATAACGTAGACTGGGACATGTTCAGAGCATGCGCGGGCAACATCAACAAGTTTACGGAGGTAGCAGTTAGCTTTGTTAGCAGTTAGCTTTGTTAGCATGCTAGCGGAGGAGATCATGCCTTCAATGAGAGTAAAGATGTTCCCGAACCAGAAACCGTGGGTGGACAGATCGATCTGCTCTGCAGTGAACGCCAGGACCGCCACTTACAACGCGGGTCTCGCCACCGGTGGTGAGGGTGGGTAGGTATGTGTCTGACAGCATCACCACCAATACTGGAGCACCACAGGGGTGCATACTCTCGCCACTGCTGTACTTCCTCTACACCTCTGACTGTGTGGCCACTCCTGGATCAACGGAGCTCCAGTGGAGAGGGTCCTGTCCTTGAGATATCTCTGTGTCCACATCTCCTCAGACCTGACATGGACTGCTCACATCCAGGTCCAGTCCAAAAAGGCTAAGCTGCGCCTGTACCACCTCAGACAGCTGAGGAAGTTTGGGGTCTCTCCAGCAATCCTCAGGACTTTCTATTCAGGCGCTGTGGAGAGCATCCTCACACAGAACATCACATCCTGGTATGGGAATAGCTGTGTTCAGGACCGCAAAGCTCTTCAGAGAGTGTTGTGTGCAGCAGAACGCTGCTGTAGGACTGTTCTCCCTTCCCTACAGGACATTTACATCAGGAGATGTTGGTCCAGAGCAGTTCAGACCTTGAAGGACTCGTCTCACCCCAGTAATGGACTGTTTCAACTTCTGCAGTCAGGCAGAAGGTTCCGGGCCATTAGGGCAAAAACAGAGAGACTCAAGAGGAGCTTCTATCCTCAGGCCATTCGAGTCCTAAATCAGAACATGCCCCCACGCCCCTCATAACATCATTATAACGGACTGAAACAGGACCTCATACCATATTCAGTGTCATATTTCAGAACATTCACTGTCATATGTCATATCTTATCTGATTTATTATTACATCACATGCTGCTTCACTACAGTTTACATTACTCTGGTCACTGTTTACATTACACTGTTTATACATTACTCTGGTCACTGTTAAATTACTCTGCTTACATTACTCAGGTCACTTTTCACTCTGTTTTATATTGCTGTGAAATTATGGCACAATGAACTTCAACATTCCATTTGCACAATGTACATATTGCTGCTACGTATATTTATATAAATACATATGTAAAAAAAAACCCAAATTCCAGTCTACTTATTTCACTTAACTGGTGGTGCTCCTTGTTTAGATTTGTGTTTCAGAAAATTTCAGATTTATATAAAAAAAATTAAATAAAATTTTACTTACATCTTTTCTTATATTTACTTGTACTCATTTCTTTATTCTATTTGGGTTTCAGAAAAGGTCCAGATTTTAATTTATAATTTACTTATTGTTTTAATGTTTGCACAGTCAGTAAGGAGCGGTTCAGGATACATTTCACTGTGTGTTGTACTTGTATGACTGCATGTGACGAATAAAGAATCTTGAATCTTGACCTGGGAAGTGTGATCCAGTTGCTGGTGTCAGTGGGTCAGTTCTTTCTAGAGGAGAACTAGATTCTATCCAACATTTAAATAGATAAAAGAAAAAAGATCAACCACAAACAGCCTGAAGATAGCTAGTCCCTTACGAAAATTCACTATTGTTTACTATGGTTTTATTGCAGTTTTTTGGGGCACCACAGTTTTATTATGGTACCCCATGGTACTTTGGTACTACCCATTGTTTTACTTATGGTTTATCCATAGCTCTTCATGGTAGCTGTGATTCTACCATAGTTTTCATATACATATACCACTTCATACTGTAGTTACCCAAAAAACCATGAAAACCATAGATATTTAATCATAGTAAACCATGGTTAATTTTCGTAAGGGGTACACACTGTAAACAAGACCAAACTACAATTTTGTCAAAATTGTCATAAATATATATAAAATTGCGTGTTTTGTTCAACTTTCTTTGTTAGTTATAAAGGGATGACAATCTGACATGTGTTGCTTGTTCACCAGACTTTGTTTTGCTGTTTTGCTCCTAGATTAATGGCATAATGGGCAACCATTCTTAGCACTTGTGGTTTCAGCCACAGTTTTATACCTCATAAAGTGGTCTGGGTTCCTACACCCTCTCGTAGCACAGTTCCATTTGGTTTTCACTTCATTGCTTACAGGAATGTTAATACACTGAGCGTGTAAATGGCCCACGCTCAACCCTGACACCAAACACCCAATTAAAAACTAATCAGGATCTCTTAAAATGTGAGGAAACACTTCTGGCTTCCACAGTTTAATTCATCTCTCATTGTAAATGTGTCTCTGAATGTGGTCAAAACAATGGGAGATGATTTTTGACCTCAGAAGGGGAACAATGTGATCACTCTCCACTTTTCCCAGTTCTCATCAAATGACTAAATGGCTAAATATATCGACTTGACTTGAATTATATACTTGTTTTAATCCTAATTCCCTTAATCAGAAAGTATAACCTATTTTCTGGATGCCTTTTGGAAATGTGTTCACTAGTCAGTGATGGTCATATCCTTAGATTTGCCCATTTTTCCTGCTTCCAACAGATTAAGTCCAGTAACTAGTTTTTCACTTCACCTTTCAGTGTATTTTATGCTATAAATCGTAATAGGATGCTTTACCACAAATATGTAACAAAGATGTCCTGAAAATGAAAATAAATTTGGGATTTTTTTTTCAGATGGGAAACCTGACTAAATTTGCTGATTTACTTAGTAAAGTAAGGCCACAAATTTTACAGCTTAATGTGTAACAGTTTACAGTTGATCATTTGTATCATGTGTGGTCAGTCTTCCTAACTCCAGCATATTTGGAGCAGACTGTATTCCATTCAGTACTTTCAATAATGACTTGTCTCAAACAATTTTTAAAACTATGTCTGTTACAGTGATCTGTATTTGATGTCCTGCCGTGCGGTAGGAGCTCTCATTACGATGTCTGTTGTTGATTTTATGTTAATTGATTGGATATCCTGTTTTTGTCAATAATGTTACCTTTTGTAACTGCCAGATGGGCTCAAGGCATTGTGGACAATAAAGTGGTATTCTATTATATTCTGTTCTATTCTGTTCACTCATATCTGAACTATCTATGGGCCTTTCCTAAGAGGCAGACCAAATAAATATTTAAGCTTGTAGTCTTTCAGTACAACCGTTGATCAGCAGACAGATTAAATGCCAAAGAAACATTTTCACCCAAACAACAGCTCCAGCCAAAGTGAATGTCTCAGAAGGGATGAGAGAAAGCTGTTTTTCTGGGTCGGGCAGAGACAGACCACATTAAAATGAGTGGGCCAATCACTATTAATGAGATTATGATCACTATTACTTACTTCAAAAGGACCTAGTGTGACTGTGTATCAGTGCAAAAAACACAAGCTAGCAGTTGTAATGCTGGCTTAATGATTTCCGTGCCATGGTTTGTTTTCTTCCTGAACGGCATGACCCTATTTGACTGCCCCCCTCCCCACCATGTTTGAAGACATCCAAGCATGAGTTAGAGGACTGCACAATTGGAACCAAGTGGCCCCATGTTTCTCTGCCATTAATCCGGAATCACACAGACCAGCACGCCACAGACTGCAGACCCAGACAGCTTGAGGCAAGCACAAGCACACTGGACAAACACGTTCCTGACCTGAATGCCTTGATTTGCAAAATGAGCACAAAGCCTTTTCAATACCAATTCTGGTAAATAGAGATTAATGTGGATATTTTAATGTGTTGCAGAAAAACCTGTTAAAAGATATCCACTGACGAATATCTCTCTGTGTAATAAGTAAATCCTCATGGTCTATGGGGGAGGGTGGATGAGGGCCTTGGTTCTGCTAGAGCAATTATCTTGTTCCCTGAACCTGTCATTTAATGAAAATGCTTGTCCCATGCCAAACTACATACCTGTCTCTTGGTATGAGCTTTGTATGGACGTTTCTATCACTCAAGTGCCCCCCCCCCTTTCATTTTTCATTGGAGACTTTGTCTCGCAAGATCGCAACAAAGAGGGAACTCCATTAAAACTCCCTTCACATTTTTTCCCTTTCTCACTTTCTTTCAAATGACAGCCTTGCTATTCTCTATCCATTCTTCCACAGGCTGGTTTCAGGGTCACCCCTATGTTCAAATTTGCAATCAAGAGCAATAGAGTGTATTTCGTCTGTAAGAATCTTTATGAAAGGTTTTACTTTAATTATGAAATATGAATTACAGTGCTGAACTATAAATGCAGCACTTTTCAATGACATCATCATTTTAACCTCCAGTGTAATAGACAGCCAAGTGCTTTCACTGCTTAATTTCATTTAATAGCACTACCAAACAGGTATAACACAAATCATCCGAAAATCAGCTTTGAAGACCATGTGCTCTGTTATTTAGGCCAGTACTCGTCTACTGTGCTACTGAGTTCCCTGATAGGCTATTTGTTATTTGACAGCCACATTCCTTCAACAGACGGCACACTGGAGGTCTCTGGCTATACTTCAAGCCAGAAAGGGAATGAAAGAGCCACGCATTGACTTTGAGCTGCGGCCACATTAAACAGACGACCAATTGTTCTCTAATTTAGCAGCATAACTTCAGGAAAACTACTGATATGGAGTGAAAAATGAAGAAGAATGTTGCCACACGCAACACGCCATGTACTTACATAAACTAGACGCCCATGTGAAATGCTAAAGTTCCACAGACTTTTGCCAAGTTGTTGCAAACACACAAGAAAATCAACAAAAAAGGCAAAACTTGAAGGAGCACACTAACGCCCTCATTTTTGGCAATCAAGTCACATAACAATACACGAAATCCTTTTGGGAATAGGATGGGTTTACAATGGAAAGAAGACTAATTTGAAGCTCTACTGCGTCAAAAGACAATTACTTTAAGTTCAAGATAATGCCATGGCCTGCAAATGAGCTCTTAATGACACAAAGTAAAGTACATGCAAATTACCCAAACAGCCCTCTTCTTATCCCAACTATTCATCAGATGCTGACCAAGCACTGTGTTTTTGTCTAAAGCTTCTCTTTAGTATGGTTTGGAAGGCAATGTGTTTACTTAGGTTTGGGGAAAAGGGACTAAAATCAATGGACTTCAGTATTCTGACAAAGAACTTCCCCCATTCCAGCCACAGAGGAAAAATGGCTATGGGAAAACCACTGCTTGACATTGAATATGGTACAGCTCATTTGTACATGTAGAGGAAAAAGTATAAATCAAATCAAACTACATCTGACAAATTAAAAGCTTCGTACCGAATTGCCAATTTATGGCAAGCATCATGGCACAGAGACGTATTTCACATCTAAAGGCAGGCCTGCAGTGTAAAATCAGGGTCCTTCATTACTATAACTGAGTAACTAGTCATAAATCTTGCACCAATTTCAGTACAGCACATAGCTGGCTAACAATCATCGGTCCTCTTAAACACTGTTTGGAATGCAGATATTATCCCCTTAAATGAACAGTCCCTTCCAAAACAGAAATTTAAGAGTAACTCTCACTACTATGTAGTCACTGAACAATAACTATTCTAACAGGGTGAAATAAAGATAGGAATTTAAGGGTCTTAAAATAAAATGAAATTACATGTACACATACATATACAATAACATAAAAAAAGTGATCAAACTAATTCTTGTGAACATGTTACAAATATCATGATGATTAAGAATGAATTTTAGCAGTTGTCATGTTAAAATGCTTGACAATGACCAATAATGTGGTACTTGGAATTTCCCCTTGCCCCTGCTCTTTGTGGCTGGAGTGCAACAGGCTCTGAGTGCCACTCTATCCCTGCTGGACTACTGCCGTTTTTACTGGACATGACAAAGATTCTTTGGCACTCCAGTCTAGCCTGATTGGTCTTTGCAAACTGGGCATGTATCCACAGACACCCTGGAGCTCAGCATACCACTGCAACTCAGACCATGGAGACATAATATATCAAAGAAAACTAAACAGCTGTCTGTGTATCTGCTAATCCAGAGGGCACTAAGATGTCTGAGTGACACTTTACTCAGAGTGATGGTTTGAATAATTGATTCACATGTTTAACAACAAAAGCAAAAGCAAGAAATTTGGAGCATAGTTATAGCATGTTGACAAATTCCACAACTGCTCTGCGAAAACTCGCAGAAGATTTCAGCAATAAAGTCTTTGTTAGTAGCCAGTTGCACACTACTTACCCCCAAACCGTACAGTTTGGCAAAATTGTACCATGATGGAATCAGACATTAAATTAGAATATTTAATCTATTTGTTAAAGATTTAATTTTTATTAATAAGCTAAAGGAGGAAGATACGTATAACTACAGTAAACACCAGATTTGTAAGTCAATACTTCTCTTTCCTAAGTCTCCAAAGGATGCTCAACATGAATCATCAGGTATCCACAAGACCACATAGTTTTTAAACCTGTGGTTCGTGGAATAGCCTGTAAAATGGTTGTACATGGACCTACTCTGATTTATCTGTGAAAATGACTTAACTAAAGAGAATAGCTGGGCTGTAAGTATGAGCACAGCAATTCTAATGAAAGTAAATTAACCTCCACAGGACAGGTCAATATGAGGTGGCAACTGTAAGGCCTTAACTGAAGACTGTGGGTGTTTTCTGTTGGTGCTGGTTGAACTGGTGCCTGTTCTCATATACGTTTCATTGATATCATTGCCAAGAGATGCATTTTAGACATTCTTGAGAACATACGTGTGAACGAGTGCTAGTGAGTAGCTAGTGAAAGTAGCTTAGCCACACAGATAATTTTCTTGTACCAAGCATTCATCATTGGAAGAATGTCTAAAGCAAAGTAAAAATAATTTGTTTACCTTACATAAAGGCATATTTCTGACCATTAGTGTTAATGTGCTCAAGTGTTCATAAACTGTTTAAAACTCTAATGGTTAGCAGTGATGTTCATTTGTTTGCTCTCATGTATCATAATGTTATTCACTGGCCATAGACCCTATGAGCTGCAGCAGAAGTAGCTAAAATGTGTTTTCTTTATTCAAACGTGCATTTTTTTATTTGTGTCGCCAAATATTGGAATATCAAAATTAGAATTTGGTGGTGAAGGTTATGCATGGGATCAAATATTTAGCTGCACTCGTTAGCAGTCCATTTTGATGGTGTGAAGCTGAGATTGCTTCACCTTGAAGGAAACTATAACACCATATTTCGGCTAGGGATATGCTTGGTTAACATGATGCAATGTGAGAAGAAATACATAAAGCACATGGCTTTGAATGACATCAAGTGCTAAAACAACATAGGACAGTTTTCACAACAATGGGAAAATAATGCAAAAATAATAGCCATGGAATGTTCAGCTGTACACTGCTGTTATTGGATTTGGACGAGGATTTGAGGCCATGAATCAAACAGATGAACCTCCATTTGGAAACACTGGCTTGGTCTAGACAAGACTTCTGGTTGCAGACTTATTGTCTCTGCTGAAGTGATACATTAAAAAAAACTATTTCTCCCAGAAGACCCACAGTGACTTACATTAATGGTCCCTACAGGACAAAAGGAGCAGGAATTATTAGGCCCATACTTCCATACATTTTCAGAATGGTAGGAGCATGAACCTTTCACACCTTCCTTCCTACACATACTAAATCCAGCAATGACGCTCAGCACCCCTGGCAAAACTGGCGAGATCTAGACTGAAAGAACAGACGAGAAAACAAATTTTGTCTGACTCCGGCGTTTTCTTTGCTTTTCCAAAATCTCTCGCTGTCTCTCTCACGCTGTCTCTTTTGCTGAGTCGTAGGCTGCCTAATAAGGAGTCTGTGGTTTTTATTGGAATTACTTAAATAGTCCTTAAAATGATGTTTCAATGTGAGAGCGCCTATGTGAGGCGGTGTGGTGTGTGTCTGTATGCGTCAGGATAAGTGAAGGAGAATGAGAGAGGAAGTGAGAAAGGGGGAATGTGTTTGTGTGTACTTTGTGTGGGCCTGTGGGCAACATGGCTCCACAATTCTTTGCTATCTCTCCCCCTCATATTCCCATTTAAAGCACTAAGCTATGGGTACAGGCCAATACTACTGTACAGCTACAATAAGTGAACAAAATGATAATATTCAATAATTCAGGCAGTTGGCCTAGAGGTAGCTGCATGCTCCTGTATGAATGAACAATGGGGCACCGTTTCCTCCAGCAGTGTCCTGTCCTCTGTGGAGTCACATTGGGAAAAAGGCTGCTTGCAAATGGACAAAGCTAGTCTTCTCTGTCCTCTCACAAACAAGTAGACTGAAAGCAATTACAGAAACATTCCAGTCATCCACAGAAAAGCGGGGCAGAGAGAGATGGGTGGGATGGATGTGGGCTGGGGTGTATCTGAGGTGACTGGCAGGGCACATGGTGAATGCACCCTTTCGCCTCCACCTACCCTGCTGTAAAGGGATGGGGCTTCGATTCCCACAGAGAGATTCCCCTGGCACAAGCTGCAACATCCTGTGACAAAAATCTGATATCGGCTCTATGTCTGGGTCTAGCCGAGCCCATTCAAACCGCCTGTGCTCAAATTCCTGTGTGAGTGTGTGTGTGTTTGACTAAGAATGAATTTTCCTGCAACTCATTTTGCGTCTGTGACTACGTGCATGAGTGTGTTATTTGTGGGCGGATGACTTTCCATTCCCAAGAATTTGCAAGAACACTTGCAGCTGTTTAGAAAGCTGAAAGCATGTGAAGAAAAAACAAAACAAAAAAAACCTACCAGTGAATTATTAATCTAAAATGCTCCATGTGTGCAGGAGCCGGTCATTAATGCAACGTCATCTCGGGTCCAGTTTGCGATTAATGGGCACTTTCTTGCACAAACATTTCCACAAGAGGATGGACAGCACAGGTACTGTTATGTCTGAAGGGAAAGAAAACAATTCAGTCAACTTGGAGTTTGGCAGCATGGTTTGCAACTTTTCCGCTTTTTTCAGAATAATCTTCTTGAGAAAACGGAAATGGAGGGAGGGGATTGTCACAAGGAGCAGATTACTAGATTAATAGCTGTAGCCTCTTTGGTGCACATTCCGTGACATTAGCCGTTGTATCTATGCAATTTATATAATTTGCAGGCTTGAACCCTTGGAAGGTTCTGATTATTTCACATACACTCAGGGTAAGCACATTTCACACAAACAATACTTTATTTACTGATTAAGTTTTCATTGTGTAAAACAAATGATTTCTGAGTAAGGGCAAAGACACCATCACCAACAATAATGAAAACATTGCGTTGGCTATACACTGTGAAAGCTCGTCATTGTGATGGCCATGGTCAAACACATTTTATCATAGTAGAGAAGCTATTCCTAATGTGTGTCTAATTTACTTAGGTACACATTAGATTGTTAATTTTATCAAATTGTATCACAGTGCATTGCAGAGATGTTCACAAGTCATTTTTACCAAGTCCAAGTCAAGTCTCAAGTCTTTATTTGTGCGCCTTAAGTGCGACTCGAGTCCTGATCTCGGGTACATTCTCATATCATATATATAACTAGCATGGACTACTTGGTATAAGTATGGCCTAGTAGGGCTAAGCTTTCACTTTCTTTCAAAGAGCCACAGGCATCAAATTAATAAGTGAAATGTGCTGTGACATATTTCATGGATTAAATCCCCTCTCAGTTGTTCTACATACATACTTTACTTCAATCTAGAGCCAATAATCCAGTTTTGTTAATGATTTTCTTGCATTTATTTGAGCAATAGTTGTTTTATTGGATATAAAACCAACAAACATTAAACAGTAATAATAAAAATAAAAAAAATTACAGTTCGAAATTATGTTACAGTAAGAAATAGAGGACAAAGAAATACATGAATAATTATTTTTCAAGGGTTTTCATTATTTCTGCTGTATGGAAGAATGACTGAATCAAATATTTAATCAAACATTGAATTTCATTTTGCTCTTAGAGTATAGAAAAATATCAATAGATAGATAGATTAACAGAAAATTAATATAAGCCATATAAGCTTCTATTGCATTGAAGAAACAGGTATACTTTCTTCAATCTAATAGATTAGAATCATTTTATGATCTCCTAATCTTTGCTATATCCTCACATGTGGAATGAAATAGCGGTATGAGAAATACTTCACGGTTGTCATTCATTTGTAAAAACTGAATGAGCCAGAATACAATGCCTAAAATACATTATCACCCTGACAGGGAAACTCAAAACACATGCTGGAGCACTTAAAAACCTTTCCATTTCTCAGCCTTGTCCCAAAGAGCCATCCTCCCCTCTGTGTAGCCTGAGCATGACTCTGTGCTTGTCCTTTCTCAAGGCTAAGCTAACCCCGAGGCCTTATGCTTTTGTGGGAATTACCATTGCCCTGCAATCAAACACTCAGCACAGTGTTTCCTCCCAGCAAGGAATCTGCAGGCACATAAGCAAAGAGCACTGAAAAGGAAGTGAAGACGAAAGCCACCGTCTCTACAACTCCGAGCTGTCACCAGGACTCCGGCTCCTGACTGCCTGGTATTCTGATGAGAAATATGTGTCTCCAAGGAAGTTCATCAGGGACGTTTTTGGTGTGGATGGCACAGATATATTGAGGGTAAATATTGTCGTAGTGTTAAGGGATCTGGATTTTTCATTGTGGAAAAAGCGGGTGGGCTGCTGCTCATCTTGTATTGTTTTGACTGGGCCATCCACACAAAGGTCCCCACAGGCAGCCTTTACAGGGACCACTGAGAGGCTCTATGTGCACAGATCGTGTTTTCCGTGCACTCTTCTTACAAAGCTTGTTTTTGATTCAGAAAAAAAAAACCAGGAAAAGAAATCTGACAGGGATAACAATGTTTGAATTGAGGGGAAACATGCGTTCTCAGTAAAGTGGGCTCATCTTCAAACATGCCAGTCTTCAACTAGGAGATGTCACTGTGGCCCTAAGCCTCGCTTCAGTTCAGGTTTACAGATACAATTCCGTCTTTGTCCTCTCTTAGGTTTGTGTTACAGGTCACTTTGAACTCAAGATGCCCCACAGCTGACATATCATCAATTGAACAATATTACCATGATGACATGTGGATATCAGGTTTGGTCACAGCCCACAATGAGTCAGACAGAGGTACAACCAGTGCCGAGAGTTCACTGGGGATATCTGCCTCGTGAACAGACCAAACAGACTGGCTTTTTCCAGCTACATTTCAAAAACAAAAATGCTAGATAGATATTTCCTAAGCTGTTTGGACCAGCTTGTACCGTTAATGAAAAACATTGCTTCTAAATGACTTGCTGAAAGATCATTTTCATGTTACAGTCAAAGTTAAGAAGAAAGGCAGACGCAGTCGCACAGAATGCAGAAATCGTTGCTTTGCACTGGTTAAATGGTTTATGGATATATTATGTTTAGGGCTTAGATGCCACTTCCTCCATCATATGAACATTTGGCACAGATAAGACTTTTGCAAGCCTTCATGTTGCTATACTAGACAGTAACAAGCATAAACTGGATCAGATTGGGAGAGACTGAGCACTACTATTAAAAATATACACCCATCCTTACTGAGGTTCTGAAACATCTTGATTGATTATATATCGGCCAGTGGTTTCAGTGTGCAGGAGCCTCCAGCTACCAGAGATCTCATTCATAGGTCAAGGCTAGAGATGGGTCAGATACTTGAGACAATCCATTGCAGATGTCAGAGAAGAATGAATAGCCCTTGAATATGAACAAATGACTAAATAAATGATATAAATGAAGAATCTTATCTGTTTCCAGGTCCGTTTTCTGTTTTTAGTTATCACTGACTCGTGGGATATTGTGGCTATTCAAATGGAATGTTAGCATTTACCCTTACGTGTGTGCAAGGCTACTTCTGTTTTTCCCATGACTGCTCGTTTTGGCTTAAAAGAAAAGAAATCGTGTACAAAATTCTTTGAAGTTTGTACAAAATTCTTACAGTATGGCTGATTATGTTTAACCTAAGGGCCACAGTGCTGCTAAAAATGAGGCTAAAAGAATAAGTGTAGTCTCATGTTTCA
>JBBPDH010000136.1:13646461-13658360 GCA_037974565.1 Clupeocharax schoutedeni
GGGTATGTGTGTGTGTGTGTGTGTGTATATGTGGATTTATTTAGAGTGCAGCTTTAGAGAACTCTGACTGTAGTTGGAACAGACATAGTATCGGTGTGTACAAGCAACCCTGAAGCAATGCCAGCCCTGGTGACAAGGCCAGAATTTTAAAATGGATTAAAAAAAAGATTTTTAGAGAGGCTCTTCTAATGGAAAATAATTCTTTCCTGAAAAGAATATGACAGATATAAGTCCCAATAAAGCAATTATTCATAGACCTAAACCCTCTAAGTCTCTTTGGATTAACCCTCACGTAACCTAAGTTTCCCCTATGGTCTGCCTCTTTTCCTGTCCAGATCAATTTATGTACAACACATGGGAATGTGGCCTGGTGCGAGGCAATGTTAAGTAGAAGTGCCGGCAGCAGGCCACTCTTAGCTGACATCTTAGCCTAACTTATGAGATGTCCAAACACATGCGCTGGCGCGCACGCGCCCACTATCTAATCACCAGTGTGGGCTAAGTACAGTGCTGATTACAGACCAGGCCCATGCCAAAGCGCTGTTTCCGACAGATTTGAGGGTGATTTCTCATCTGCTGTTTTGCCTTGGCCCGTTGTGCCTTAAGTGGAGAGCGGGTGGAATTACAGCCGTATTCAGCAGGAGCGCAGCACGCAGACGCTCAGGAAAAAGTACAGTGCCTGAAAAAAAAGGAATGCACCGCTTGCTTTGTAGCACTGAGTGCCTGGACTGTTTTTCCTCTCTTTCAGTGAGCAAAGCAACGAGGAACAAATGGTAATGGTGAGAGATGGGGGTGTGGGTTCCTGGAAGGTAAGACGGGCAGGCGTTCGCCTTTCCTGGAGAATGAGTGGTATTCTCCTTCATTTCCTGTTTAAAGTGAACACTGAATAAAGCAGGCTTACCACAGCTGATGACACAATCCTTATATGCCAATGTGCATAAATACTTTCAGTCCTCCCTTTGTTCTCCTCCTGATGTTCTGATGAGATTTAGAATGATAAAGTCTCTTAAATACATTTTTCTGTTTAGCAGTTTGTCATGGATTGATTTTACTGTTTAATTTGTCAATAGCTGTGAAAAATGTAATTAAACATTAACCATAGAGCTCTCATCCCTATTAAATCATGTTTATTGTGCAATATTGAATGAAGAGCGATTTAAAACAAATTATATAGGGATGAATCTTTGTGATTGCGGCAATTATGAGAAGAGCCGTTTATGGAGCACAAAAACAGGGCTTTGTTTTGTCTTCTGAAAATATTTATCTTCAATGTGCAGCCTTGCAGCAGAGGCTGAGGCTGAGATCCTCTGCGTATGGGGTGGGACAGTGGTCGTCACATTCCTCCGAAACACAGGTTTTCCTGCTGGGACAGCATATTTGAAAGACTGCCCTCTTGTGGCAATACTCCCATAGACCTGTGAAGACCACCTTTAAAAGCTCTGTGTAGTGTTGCAGATATGTGAGAGAGTGCTTATTAAGCGTTGAAAAATGTTTTAATGAACACAGAATGAATGCATTTGCACAGAATCTTCCTGACAGGGTGGGTTAAGGTCAAACTGTTTCTGTTGGCCGACTTATGCAATACACTGATACTCTTCTCCAGTTACATTAAAAGAGAGTGTGCTTAATGGTCAAGAATGTCTAAAGTTCAACCCACTCTTCTGTCCAGTTCTACCATCTGATCTGAAATATCTAAAGAGCCAGTTCCACTGTCTAGTCACAGCTAAGCAAATGTAACGCATTTGTCGTCATTGTCATCTGTTGGATGGTCTCCAGAGCGGACAGACACTCCAAAGAACTTTCACATCCTCCCTAACCTTCGCTTTAGAGGCAAAGGAGAACTAAACCAGAGGGAAAACAGACTGTTTTATAAGTGTGATGGATGGATGGATGGTAGATATATGGATAGAAGGTTTTTGCACGTAATAGCTTTAAACCTGCTTCAGTGAGCGTACACCTTGAGAACCACTAATTGAAGCAGAGGCTCCATCATCAGTGCTTCAGTCTGTCATGGTTGGTCTACAGTATGTATGAAAGAAATATATTTAAAGGTTGCCTAACTACACTGTGTAAGAAGGGAGAAGGTAAAGAACACATTAAATCTTGTTGGTGTGAGAATGCTTTGATAGTATTCACTATTATCTTTGTCTCCAGACATCAAGAGATCAAATAATCTGCCTCTGTGTTTCTTGTAAATCATTTTAAATATGCAAATTACGAAAGGGTGAAACATCATATTGTCATAAAGCTTGTGTGTGGAGCTGTTTGTAAACTCACTGAGACACTTACCAATGCCACATGTTCAAAAACATGGTGGCAGGCTGCATGTATATAACATATTGAAATAAAGGTGCAAAAAGAAGCTTTTAATGCATTTGTAAACAACTCAAACCAACGGGTTCTTTAAAGGAACAGTCTAGTGAAAAATCAAACTTAGGCAGTTTCCCACTTTACCATGGTATTATCTACTAAGGTCTAGCATCCATACTTTGCTTTTTTGGTGCAGATAACTTTGCTAACTTTATGTAACTACATCATCAGACCTCTCAGCTTGCTCAAACCACCTTAAGGTCTTCATTAAGGTGGCATCAACATTGTTAGTGTGGTTTAGGATTCAGTGCATTCATAACAATTAACAAAACTTCTATGTATAGATGAACACTGTTGGAAGCCATTGTAGACAACATGGGTGACTACTGACTTCTAGTGTTCGTTAGCAACATTACCATGTAACCCCAGTGCTAAACTAAAGCAAAATTTGGACTACACCTATGTCCTGGATGATTGGCTACATCTGGCGTTAGAGGAAATTGTGAAAATTTGTTTTTTTCATTAAAGAACAAAAAATGGTTCTTTTGTAGCATCTCTCAATATGTCTTCTATCAGTGATGTCTTTTACCATTGGCCTCTGGAAACTGACTACTACTGAACTGGGAACAGAATCAAAACCACATTAAATGTTTGCTGTCCCACTGCTCAAGCCATATGAATACTGTAGATTATAAGATTGCTCTGCAGTTCATCTCAAATGTCTCTGTTCTCAAGCCTTAACAGCAGATAGCAGCAGACAAAATTGTTTTCAGTCCAGAGTTTTGGAAGTTCAAGAGTGTTCGTGGGATTGTAAGGGTAAGGATGTCTCCGTTGATGATGTGTGAGGATGAGGCCGACTCTGCAGAGTGTTCCTCACACCTATCCTCAAACCTGAACTCCAATCTTAAAGTTCAGAAAAGTTCAGCCCTATCCGCACAGGGACATGCGCAGTAATGTCATTATGAGCTGCACACATGCACAGGTTTATGTTGAGACTGTGCTGCCTATCCTACCAAAAGTTTGCCGAATGTTTATTTTTTCCTTCTTATTCTTCTTTTAAAGACAGCGTGCTGCCTTTTCCAGACCAAGTCTGTTTCAGTGCTGTCAGATGAGAAAAAAATGCATTATTGAATACTATTCCCCAGCCCTAGTGGTGGAGAATGTATTATGAAAGCACATTCTCCCTCTCCCCATCTCTGTCTCTCTCTTTCTTCAAAAACAAACCCACTCCCTTTAAGCACAAACGAAGAAATGTTTTGATATCTAATAGAAAGATTAAATTGAAGACCTAAATGGTATAAAACCATGGTATGGTATTAAAATGTGCTAATACAATGCTTACATGCAAGCTAATGAGACATATGGCACCTGACAGCTGGTCAAAGCCCACCACTTTCAGGGTCTGAGGAGCAAGCAAGTGCCCATGAGGGAGGCTAAATATGGTTGAGTGGAGGTGATGCGCAACAGAGTGTAGACCAAACAATCCCAGGTGTCAGTCAAAGGGAGGTTGTGGGGCAGTTATATAACTCTCACTCTTTCTGCCCAAGTCACTGCCTCTCCATAACAGCTGCGTGACTTCCCCACCACACTACATGAACTGCACACCACAATAGAGCAAGTAAAGCACACACACACACACACACACACACACACACACACACACACACACACACACACACACATAGATCATACACTATTAATTATGTAATAGTTTGTTACATATAATTGCCTAATAGGCTGGAGTATATTTAGTATAGTATAGACTTAGTACAGACAAAACCACCCGACCTAATCAATGCTATCCCCAATCTCCAAGTATTTGTGGAGAATCATCTCACTAGGTCCCAAAATTTCCATTTAATGCATTTCGAATGTGGCCCTAGACAATAACATTAGCCACATGACTGAGCTCAGCAATAACAGGATAACCATAAAGATTGAAAAAGAGAAACCTCTGTAAAATGTGGGGCATTTTTGTAATCTGCTGAGCCTTAGCCCATGCCTAGTGTTTGCAGTGCAGTGAGAATTATGTTGGTCTCATGACTGAGATATAAATCCTTCTGTTTTTCCTCTCTCTCTCTTTCTATTGCCCTTGGCTTCATCCGTGCTGGCTTCCAGCAACGTGATATGAGAAACAATTTTAAAGTTGACATGCCAGCTGAGGCAGGGACAGTAAAAGGATCAGATGTGTGCTTACCTTGCTCTTCTGCTCCAGGAGGAATTTCAAGCAAATTCTCAGGCAGGTAACTTCTGCAGGTTGCTCCTGTTCAGCTCACTTGTCTCCAGCAGATGTGATGAGAAGCAAATGGAACTTAGATGAAGTAAGGTGCTGTTTACACATGCACATCAAAAACTGAAGGAGGAAAAAGTTCTTTATGGCAGGCAGTGGGCTGCTTTTTTGTGTTATTTTTGCCTTTGGAGAAAATTTAGTCCATGTGCTTCTGCAGTGAGGAAGAAAAAAAATGTCCTTGCGATGCTGTCCATGCATTGGCTACAAGCAGATTTCAGACGCACCTTCTGAATGACTGTGTGCTCTCACTCATGGCTGGAAAGTAGGAGGGAAAGAGAGAGAGAGAGAGAGAGAGAGAGAGAAAGAGAGAGAGGGAGAGAGAGAGTAAGAGAGAAAGGAGACAGTGCAGGAGAGAGTGTGAGGCAGAGTACTCAGCTTGGCTTGGCTGCGACAGATCCCTCGTACAGGGCTTTTAACTAGGGGCAAAACACCTGGAAGCTCCACTCTCTTTGGCTCTTTTTCTTGATCCCCTCTCACTAACTCTCTTAGTATTTTTTTTCCACACAGAGAGACGCGGTTGTTTCTCTGCTTCCTTCCATACAAAAGGCATGTGTCTGTGGCTGGGGCAAATAAGGAGGGAGGTGGGGAGACTGGAGGATGGGATGTGGTAGCTAGAGCAGAGGGGTGGATTTGAAACTTTATTTTGCCCCAGACACCCCACCTCTTTTCTCCTTTTTTCATTTAACATTTTTGTTTTCCCACCTCTAACACAAACACATGTAAACAAGCTCTCGTTCAAGCAAACAAACCTTTAACATTTTAAACAAGCAGCTCCAGAGCATGACCAAAAACATAAATAACGATAAGTGCTCTGTTGACCAAAAAAAAAAAAAAAAAATTATTTGCAAAAACTCCCTGTTTTCATGTGGGAAATTCAATAAGGGCTTTGAAAGATTAGTCTACTTTAGGATTGCTCAGTTCAGATTATCTGGATGTCACAGAGTCTATATCTGCAGACTCATCTGGTAATCAAGACTCATCATACTTCAGGAGCAAATGACTCTTTTATTGACATTAGGCAACAAAAAACTCATTCAGACCCAATTGTTGGGATCTTTGTGACATTGAGTAACATATGGGTGCTTGTTCATTCATGGATGGTAATTAGCAACACCAACTTTATCATCATATCCAATCATGAACCCCAAGATTAGATTAGGCTCACACTAAGAAAACAGGCTATTTGAATCCTACAGTCATGCTTGGACCATGACTTTGGACCATGCCAAAGCAGTCTCAGCAACAAGTGGGGTATTGTGCTCTGGAGGAGCTACTGCTGGGACCTGCCACTGGATGCCTTCCACCCATGCAACCTCTAACATGGCTGGATATCAGATGTGTTATCAGACGCTAATCTGAGTTTATGTTTCTCGTAAGCAGTGGAACAGGCGATAAACAGGCACGCGGCAAATCACCGCCCTGTTTACATGAACTGTGTTCGAGTAGTAGACCTTGAAAGCACAAATTTGTTATGTCCAAAGTTTAGGAACAGACCAGTTCTTACACATTTGAACCTCAGGGACAGAGCCCTGGCAGACACATGAATCTGATAGCAAAAGAGAAATTGCCGAAACGGACAGAAATCCTTTATATAAAAAATCCAACAGGGCAGCCATACTGCGCCACTTATTATTTCATGTATTAGGGGTAAACATGAACTACCTGCATTAAGCTGGGTGGCCTGGATAAGAAAGGAGAGATGAAAGAGGCCAAAATCAGATGCTGATGATGGAGAAGCTAATGCCCCATCTCACTGACTTCATTTATTATTGTGAAATCCAGACTCATTAATGCCAGTATAAGGAGAACAATGTCAAGTCCCCCACTGTTGCACAATTAAAAGGAGCAAATTAACTCTCTATGCATCCCTGCCCAGGTGAATTGTTTTCTATGAGTAAGCATATTTGTGCAATGGGCCTTTACCCGCAAGGGACAAGGTCTTTGAAAACCATCATTAGTCACAATATTTAATGCCACTGGCTCCTACGTGCTAGTTTGTGTGATCCTTACTGGCCGCCCAGTAATGAATATCAGTAATGGAAACAGAACAAGTAGTGCAAGGTCTCCTTGCAGACACATAATACAGACCAAAGTAAAACAGTGGTGAATAGTTTTCCTTTTAAAGAAGAGAAGCTTCTCTGTTCATTTCAGTTTTGGATTCTGCACATACCAATTAGCATTTACGTAGGCAAGGATCTTTCACTAAACTATTAATTGACAGTACTGGGCAGACCTTAGACAACTGGAAAGTACAACAAACACTTGTAATAAAGTCCTCACAGTATTAGAGAGATTTTACCAAAGAAACGGTTAGATTGAGTAGATGTCGTCTGGTGACGTCATCAATGGAGGTCCTGTGTGCGGCCATTAGTGTGAGTTGCCATTCACACCCAGGTGCCAGGGTGTTTCTTTACACATCTCAGTGAGGTGACAAGGGGTGGAGAAGCAGGGGCAGCCTGCCACTACAACCTATTCAGAAAGCCCTGGAGACTCTTGACTACCTCAGCCCCTCCACCCTAGCTTTACAAGGTGAAACCCTCTCTTGGAAAAAACACCTGGTAATAACATCCATTCTCCTCCTTATTAACATTCCATGAGCAAAGTACAAAAAAACAAACAGCAATCACAAAATCTGAATGCTGTGCCATTGCATCACAGAGCCTGTTTTTCCTTGAAACGCCTAGGAGCCAAAAATAAGTTATAACATCTGCATAAGGTGACACCCCACCCAGAGTCCAATTCGTTGACTCAGAAATTGCATGTGAATGAAAAAAGGTCCCACTGTGTGTTTGTTAATATGGTCAGGGTGGGCCCAGTGACGGCTTGATGGAGTTCATGGATAGAATTAAAGAAATGGAAGGAACTGTCAGTGGACCACTTGAGGAAACAAACGGCCACTGAGTTGCAAGACACCAATGTTCATTCTCAAAAGAACACAGAGGTTGTATTTTACAAAGAAGTATTTCTCAATTAGTTTAAGCTAAGGTACAAGCCTCTAGCATATAGGAGAAAAGCTAAAGGTATTTTCTGTGGGACAATCCTCATTTTGGGCTTGAATTATCCAGCTTACTGAAAAATCATTCTTTATGAAAGCCCACTTAAGGAGCTTTTTGGAAGGCAGACAAGCTGAACTGGATTTTGGTATCCATTGCCAAGTATATCTCCCATAAACTTAAAGTAGGTAATAAGTGTTTGTATTTGAGCTTTCCTCAGTAGTTTATGTGCACTTTTTCATCTCTATTGTTATCTCTTAACTGCAGCTCTGTTGCTCTTCCACCTTTCAATGGAATATTTTACTCAGGTGATCCAGCCCAACCTTTGTCTCCTCTAACCTTACACTGGAATGTCTGGTATCTGCTGCCCGGTGGTGCTGGTAGTGGTGGGGGTGGTAAACTCAGGGCAGCTGCTGAAATTGATATAAATTTCACAGAGAAATTCCTTTGTATGCGACCACTACAACTGCCAAGGCCTAACCTGGCATGGCTAAATGGGGAAAAGACTGATGTTCTGGCGGCAGCTTCTGGCCTACATGACCCCATAGTATACTCGTCCTCTTTCCCTGAGGTAATTATTTCACATTGATAAAAGGAGCAGCAGAAAGAAATCAGAGATTTTATCCCTCTAAGAAAGACTTGCTCAATTGAGATTCATGGGCATGGATGGCAACTTCAGTTTTGAGTTACTCATAGAGGGGAAACAAGAGTATTTCTTTCTACAAATGGTCATAAGCTACGGGTTACATAGTTTGTAACATTACTCATTCCTAATTGTAAACAAGTTCCAAAAGGTTTTCACCTATAATGCAGTTGAAAAGTAAATAAAGAGTTCAAAGCATTTTGTATGCCAGCCTTATATCTGCATGATGTACATTTCTGGTCATGCAACATTGTCATATCATGTCATTAAATATCATGGTGTATCTACCAAATCTGAGTCAATTTAATTCAGATGTAGCAAAAACTGAAGTAAACCGATGCATATTATATAGCATATTATAGTATAATTTTACTTTTACCACATTTAGCAGATGCTCTCATACAGAGTGATGTGCATCAGTTCTTAAGTAGTCTTATATATCTAAGGTGGAGGTACTTGCCATGGTACACACATTCAGTGACCATATTTCATCCTAGTTTGATCCCTTCGTCTAAACCATTGTAAAGCTCCAGTGGGTTTATAAAGGTTAGGCAGCGTTCCTCCAGGACCATGGTGCAACATGAAAAAACCCCCCAAAATACTACAAGACATGGAACATTTTGCAAGATGGCTAGCAGATGTAGAATGTGGTGTAAATGTCTGTGACAGAGAGGAGAGAGACTGGAAGATTGAGGGTGGAAGGTGTACCCTGCTCATTCTTTGCAGGAAGTAGAGATGCTGCTGGGCCTTCTTGGTGATGGAACTGGTGCTGAGTGAGCACAAATGAACTTTCTTACTCTGTATGATCTTCACTGGGGAGATTTTGTTGTTCAGTGGAGAGTGATGTCAAGTCAGTAGTAAATTTGATGATGGGGTTTGAGCTGTGCTTTGCTGCACAGACATGGGTCATCAGCATGAAGAGCATGGAGCTGAGCACACAGTCTTGGGGGCTCCTATGCTCAGTGTGGTGGTGCTGGAGATGTTGTGTCTGATCCTTCCAGACTGAAGTCTCTCAACCCAGAATCCAGTTGCAGATGGAGGTATTCTGGCCCAGTAGGTTGAACGCAGAGATGAAGTCTAGGAACAGCATTCATTACTCACCTCTCTATCAGGTATAGGGTGTTCTCAGGTTACAACAGTCAGGTTCTCAGGTTACAACATATAATGTTTTGAGTTTACAACACTCATGGTTGTTTGTGGTGGAAGAATGCACAGCAACACAGTGTATGAGTGGCTTCTGTGGCTTAGTTGTGTTTTTATGATTTTTGCAACTATGTATTTGACTTAGGCTAACACCAAAATTTGGGTTACATCACTGTCAAGGGGACGGATCTGTCTTATAACTCGAGGACCCCCTGTATGTGATGGAAAATTTGAATTAACTTCTGTTGTGAGGAGGCTAATAAGTGCACTAGAATATATTTCACACGTCAGTGCCCTCCAATTGTCACTCTGATCAATCAAACGTTTCCAATACCAGAAATAATTTGTATATGTCTTAAATCTCATTCTTAATGTACATTTGTGCTGGTTCAGACACTACATTCAGGAAGACTTGTAGCCTGCTGAGGCTGCATCGTACTCCTTTACCCAGACAACACTGTGTCACACAGAAAACACTAGTTTCATATACAGATACATTGTACTTGGCAGAAGGTAGATACATATGCACCTTTTGTTTGTATTAAGATTGTCCAAAACATTAGAGATGTTCCTTCACATCACAGATGGTGACATTTTTACCACTAGGGGGCCTGCCTGCACAGGTTAAAGCAGGTAAAAATTGTGTCTGGGGTCAGAGACATATTGAAGATGTCAGTGAAGGTGGCTCCAGGCTGATAACCATTAATTACGTCTGGGTGTTCACTCTAGTTGGCTTTCCTCATGTTGTCCATGAGTTGGGAGAACATCTGGTGTTACGTTAGAGGTTTCTGCCATGCTAACTAACACAAATAAAAAACTATGAAACTATGAAAATCAGTGATTGCTATGCAGTTGTCTTTCTTTGGTGACTGACTGGATGACATGTGCCATGCTTTGTCCGTGTGTTCTGGCTTTTCCGCAGTGAGTAGTTTTTTGCAGATATCCTGCCAGCAGCTCGACTCTTCCTATTTTCTCTCCACAACTCTGTGCTGCTAGATTTGAATACTTGTAAACAGTCTGTAATTTAATGTTCATGTGAACTTGGTCCAGTGTCTATGCCATTTTTCCGAGGCAGAAGATTTTGGAAAACTGCAAATAGTTTGCTCTAAATCTCCCGCTAGAATAACGATGTTCACAACAACAATACCTCAGCAACTATTGCAACTTGGCAAAGTTCCTAGAAGATTCGTGATGAATCCGGATTTTACTAGTGTCAGTTCTCAATTGCTATTTATCTGTAAACTGAATGTACTGACTGCACTCCTCTCATATGTGCCTTATGAGTTGTGTCACATTAGTTAAAAAGGTTTTTAAATGGTTTAGTCATTTAAGACAGGGCACATCTAGTCCTTTCTAGCAACTGAAGGATATATTTGATTTGAGGATGAATGAATCAAACATACACAAGCTCTGAATATTCTCAAATAAATATGTCTCCATTTTGGTCTTGCCGGATGCAGCATTGCTTTCCAAATGAAAGACAGACTTTCTTCCTCTTTGAATGAACGTTGCCAAGTTTCCGCAATATAAATATACAAAATTCTTTAATTCTTCATTGTAATGTGAATTGGAGCTCCTTTTCTACAGTCAAAATGCTTGTGAGGAATAAACTGGGCAGTGGATGTCTGTTTGTTTGATTTGTTTAGGCTAGTTCGTAGACAGTCCATGTGTCATGTTTATGTTTTCACACCATTTTCTCTTCCTTCCCTGGGACCGCTCACTGAGCCATGCAACACTGGGGCTACAACAGCTGGCAGTCTACAGCAAGGATCACTCTAAAAAATGATCCAGTGTGCTTGTACATACAACCAAAAATAAATCATTTATACTGACTCATAAAAATGAGTGAACATGAGTTACAGCATTTTGTTTTAGTAATTTCAATATAATACACACAACATTATTTTTAGAACTTAAGATTTATTTACATACGTAAAGTGTCATTTTCATAATGCATTTTTAGTAGAGGTGGGCATAGATAAATTTTAATTTTAAAATTTAACACCGTTAATCTCATTGTAATCTTGGCATTAACGGACGGAGACGCCGAGACAGGTTTAAAACGTGTGTGAACAGGAAAAGTCACTGAAATATCAAGGTGAAATTCATCCTAGCTTGTGTAGTATAGACCAGAGTTACAGTTACTCAAACTTATTTGTCCTGGGGACCAGTCAAGTCAGGCTCCCACAGGAATTATTCACCCACAGGAATTATTTGGCACAAAAAAATGTAAATCAACGTTTTAATGTGAAGGGTGTGTCTGCTTTCTCACCACTAACCGGTCAAAACGAGGAAGACACACTGACAGAGACACTCGGGGCATGTTTTCTGAGCCTGTTTCTGTCCTCGTGGCTCTCATAACTCGTTTTCGTGGCTCTCATAGCTCGTGTGTATGTCCGTGAAAAGTTTGGAGTAAACAAAACTAAGGGCGGAACATTCTAGCATGCTGAAACAAGGGGCGGGCCGTGAAGTCGAGGGGGCGGGGCGGGGCAAGCAGTGACAGCATGGCTGAGATCAGAC
>JBBPDH010000136.1:13683018-13696514 GCA_037974565.1 Clupeocharax schoutedeni
AGCTCTCGCCATTTCGTTTCCCTGTATACTTGTATACGGTGAAATGACAATAAAGTTCACTTTGACTTTGACTTTATGATGACATATAGGGGCAGGAAAGCACAGGAAGGAAAAACAGCTTAGGGCAGAAACACACTCAGAATCAACTCAGTGACAGATATTCTACATCTAACAGAGGCAAAGATGCTGTCAAGTAGATACGGGTAAGGATTGAACGGATAAGCAGACCAAAACAACACAAGAGTCATGGGGCAAAAAACAAACAATATAAGTGCTTAAGGTTTCACCACCAGGTAGGTATGGACCAGGAACAGAGGCTGGGCAGCAGCTAAACACATAGTTTTATCAAAGTGCATCTTTCAAAGTTGTGCCTACAATGAGGGAGCCACAGGGACTGGGATAATTATTTCCACTGGAAACTGGGACTGGAACAGAGACATGAGAGTCTAGGTGCACATGGAGTAGGTGGGTTCAAGGATGTGTGGGGTTTAGTAGCAGGTGCGGACAGGTTAAGGGATATTCAGGGTCTAGGAGAGAGCAGCTCTTCCAACCTGGAAATGTGGGGGTGGTGACAAGGAATCACTGTAGAAGGCAGCGGACCATGAAACTCTGAGGCCATTGGTGGACCAGGAACTGGGAAGCTGATGGCACAAGATCAGGCAGCTGGGTGTCCAGCAAAGCAGGACCAGGTACCTGGGTATCTGGTTAGGCAGAACCAGGAGACAGGAAAGACAACTGCTCAGAACCAGAAGACAGGATAGCTGGCTGCTGCTGCTTAGGACTAGGGGACTGGACAGCCTGTAGACAGGAATCCTAGTGAGAAAGAACTCTGTTAAAGAACCCAATGCCAAGAACCCTACTTAACAGTAGGGTGCGCAGGTGGTAATGAAGAACTCGCCAGAGCAGCTGGCAGTACTGCCGGGGGTGCTCTCTGAAAGCTAGTGAGGAGGCGCACTCTAACACGGACCTGACCAAGCATGAAAACACAATAACATTAATTTTGGGTTTTTAAAGGGCTGAAGGAAGATCTTGACAGAAGGATATGATGGTGACACACGGGTATATATAAGCAAGGCAGGGAGTGGGATGACTGACAACAGGCTGATCCACTAACAGAGGGACATGACTTGGGTGGAGCACATACATCACAACAGTCCACATGTGGAGGGAAGTGTGCAATCAGACAGGGGGGAAAACCAGGACGTCACATGACGTTGAGAGGTTCTTTAGGGAACCGAAAATAATTCTTCTATGGCCTAACCTTTTTTGACACATTTATTATTAAGAGTGAATCTCTTGTTGGTATTATGGACTTTGTCTTTAAGATAAGTTAAAATGACCAAAGAGCTAAAATGAAACAAAAACAGTGTTTAATAAAAAAACGAAAGAAATCTTTTCTCAGACTGAACATGTGGATGTGTGGGAAGACTGGTGTTCATTTCATGGTGTTGGGAGATTGAGCAAACATTTTGGCCTCGCTGTACTAATAAGCTGCTCTATGAGCACTCTTTGCCCAATTCTTATTAGTGCACATCTCAAACTGACAACTCTCCATGCTAAATCAAGTGCCTGTCTGTGAGAAGACAAACACCAGGAGGAAGAGACGCATTAACGGCTGCTCTCTAAGTCCTGCCAAGTGTCACTGAGCATTATAGTCAAAGCTGTACTGTAACACTGCCCTATCGACCTCCATTTCCTGTTTCCTGTCCCAAGAGAGTCAGGAGACAATCTAAGGAAATCATTCTGCACTGGTACAGTGGCAGAAGGTGTTCACCAAAGCAGGAGGCTAAAGCAGACGGAGATATTTGTGGGTTGAGAAAGAGCCAGTGGACGGGGTGTGAAAAATGTTGAGTAAATAGATAGAACTATTCCAAATGCAAAACTTTGCAAAAATGTCCCATTCTGCCAAAAAGATTGCAGATCAGATACTCCACCACAGAATCCTTAATGTGGGCCTCAATCCTGGCTGTTAGATTGTGAAGTTACTGCTGTAAAAATGTACCCTCAAATGACATATTAACAATGCAGTCAGCAAGTCCACCAAATATTTTCATTTTCTTAAAAGTTTTTAGTTTGACTAAGATTGGTGAGGTCAGCGACTATTTTCTCGAAAAGAGGACTATAGCATAGGGTGTAGCCTTTGTAGGTAATTCAAGGATTTTTATTTGATACAAAAATTGGTACAGCAATTTTTCAATAAACTGCAACAACGGCAAAAAGCATATTTTTATTTTGCACCGCTTTTATCTCTTCTCTTATTTTGTGAAAGAAAAAATAGGATTAAATGAAACAATAACATAGAAATCACAGCACAAAGTAAAAAAAAACAAGGTGACTGCATTACTATAGAGGTCTTAACTGCAGTTCATACCTCTCCCCATAATCAGTGTTGAAAATGAACCCAAATCCTGGTTAAATGTTTTCATCAAATTCCAAATTATACATTTCAAAACGTTAAAATCAAATTCCAAATTAACATCACCTTTTATTTTATATTCAGTGATAACAAATATTAATATCCAAATTAAAGTATTTTGAAATTCTGAGACTTTTTTGAGTCCTCCTAATGATAACTTTTATACAACTAGAATATTAATATCATTGCATAGATCTGTCTGCAGCCATATTTTTGGACTTAAAAACAATTCCCTAACTTTAAGCAGCTTTTTGAATGTTTGAAACTGTAGAGTATCTATATTTATTATTGTCATTTATAACAAAAACATCTTCTGGTCATATTAATATCTTTTTGTTTGAATGCTGCTGCCTGTGAAAGATTTCTTCTACTTTCAAATGGAATCCTTTTGGCTCTGTGATTTAAGGACACAGGACGGAGTTGAAATATGGTGCTGACTAACTGTGCTCTAGTATGTCACTCATCCTTTATTGCTGCTCTTTTGCCCTCTAAATAAACTGTTGCGGATGCACATGACATAAAGCATAGGGGCAATAAAGAGAATCAAAGCAGTGGTCTCAGCTTGATGATGACAGACTCAGCAAGGAAGATTTCAGCCTGCATGTATAACATCGGCTTCTGTGGCCACATGATTGTTCATGACAGTATTTGCTCAGAAATATGTTCAAAATGTGTTTTTTAACCACTTACTATTGGAACAACTTTTACAAGCCTTTAAAAAAATCCCCATCATAAAAATATAAACCTGCATTAACAATAATAGATCAATAATTTCTTTACAAACTGTGGACTGTATTAAATAGCATTTATAGTGGCCTACAGCAATTATCTGACGAACGGAATGAGTAGAGAATGGTAACTGGCAGAATGTTGCACAGTACAAATGTAACATTCATTATCTATCATTTATCATCAAAGGAAGATTAGGGTATTTTCTGAATGTATACCACTATGCACTGCAAGTCTCTTTGTGCTGACACAGTGGTGCTGGTCACAGAGCCACAGAAAACAAAACTTATCAGACTCCAGTCTCTGGAGGAACGCTAAAACAACTGCAGCTCTGTACAATTAAAAATGACTCTAGTAACTGCAATCATAGGCCAAGCATGAACATAGCCATGTTGTACTTTTTCCTCACCCTTGCACTTTTCAAAATATTGAGTGTCGACAGCTAGGAATACTGGCAGCATCTTAATTCATTTACTGATTCATGCATTTCACACGAATGCTGTTTAATAAACTAACTGGTAAACTAGTTCATCTCAGTATAAAACAAATTTTTTATACTATGTTAGATTTGATCAATTAATCTCTTCCCTCATATGTTAAATCTACCTTTGAAAATGTTCCTAAATAAGAAATATAAATATGCTTCAGGTTCATGGGGACAGTCAGGCTAGCGTCCATTCCACTGCTGAGCCCAGTTCTCTCCCACGTGGAGAGCACTGTTTATGCAAGTTGAACACTGTGTTCCTTCTTTTTTACCACTCTCTCTAATTGTCATCGTTTAATTATGTAAATGTTATTACATTTCATAAAACCAATCTATCAGTGTACACACATGAGAAAAACACATATGACCCGATGTAACTGTAGTCGATTTTCTCTTCATTTATTTTATCTGAAACATATGAAGACCATGAAAGCAAAGCAATGGTACAGAAAAAAGGTTTTGTTGTTTTCTACATCAACTATAGTGTGTGTGTTTTTTTTCTTTTGGGGTAAGTGGTGCATTGGAGAAGTCATTATGGTGTGTCTGCTGGTTCACATCCATCTTTTGCTGGCTCCGCTCAGAGCCATCCATGGAAGCACAGGGATTCCTGTATTTCATTCTATGACCATCTCTGTCTCCTGGCCCAAATCTCCACTAAGCTAAAAATAACAGGGAGCCGTCTGCATTGTAGTCTAGCCCAGCCGCTTGGGCTTTGTGCGGCTACCTGATGAAATATTAACTCTTGGTGGGATGTATAGATACATTGTCTCCGACCACGTTCTCTAAATACACACACTAGTGTTGCTAAACAACAGAGAGCCTGCCAGAGGAGGAGGTTCAGCTGTTATCCAGATGTAGGATGGGAACAGAACGGGCAGATAACTTGCTGGCACATTACCCATAAGGTATACCACCTCTCTAAAACATAACAGACTCTCCAAACTCGCTTTACTGACGTGAATAAATTCACAGCATAACAAATGGTCCATTTAACTTTAAAACAATCACAGGGTCAAACAACCTTAACATTGCAAGAGACAACATCCATGTTCACCCAGCAAACGTGTTGCTGTAAATCTGTTACTCCCAGCAAATGTTTCAAAAGTGTGATTTACCAAAATACCTGAATAAAAGTGTGATTTACCAAAAGTCTAAGAGACATAACATAATAGAAATGTGCTGATTAGTGTTCACATAACTTCGTCAGTATTCAGTAATCAACTCCACAGGTATATGTAGGTCTGTAAAAATCATGTTAAAAAATTTCTACAAAGGGTGACATAAATTAATAAATGGTTCAGAAACTCCACCTACTCATCTCCATGTCTTTTTTTAAATAACTTCTTTACATGAGTTCTAAATCTAAATCTATTATAATTGATCAAGACAAATCCTGATTGGGAAAGAAATCTATGAGGTGAGGAGGTACAAGTGGATGGCACTTAAACATAGAACAAAAAGAGAGAAAACAGCTAAGCCATGAAAGCAGTGAAAAACAAAAATGATACAATGCGTCACCATCATTTAGCTCCTCTCCTCTCTGCTGTATGACACTGGAGCCACTGAGGAACCAAAAGATCTGGTAGCTGAGAGTGAAATGTTACATTAAAGTATGATGGAATTCAGATATTTTGGGCTTTACGTTGTAAAGTAGTAGTTTATAGACCTGCATTGCTTTGGTAAGGTGCTTGAATTATTGAATATTGGTCTAGTCTTCTGTTCTGTGGATTAGGAGCCCTGTGTGTGTACCACTTCATGTTTACAATGGTGTGCAAGATTTGTCCATATCAGGTGAATGGGCACCTGTGTTGTGTTATTATAAAAGTGTGGATTTCAATTACACTCAGCAGGTTTACAATAACTAATGTGACATTTAGCAGACACCCTTTTCCAGAGTGACCTACAATCATTAGATACAGGGTCAGTCCTCCTGGAGCAACTGAGGGTTAAGTGTCTTTCTCAGTAACACAATGATAGAAGGGGGGGGTTGAAACTGTAACTTTGTGGTTATTGGGTTCACAGGCAAATGAATACACCTGCATAATATTGTGTAGATCCCCCTCATGACACCAAAACTGGTGAGGCATAAACATTACAAGACCCCTAAAGCTAGGCTGTGGCATCTGGCACTGAGACTTTAGCAGCAGATCCTTTAAACCCTGTAAGTTATGAGGTGCGGCCCCCACGGATGAAACTAGAACAGATGCTTGTTTGGATAGAGATCTGATGAAGTCTGACTTTACGAATACGCTCAAAGGGTTCTAATGCAAAATACATCCACAATAACATCCCATCAAAAATTAAACAGCCAACTTGATTCTGTCACTTGGATGAATATGACAAACACAACGACCTCCAAAAGTCTTTGACAGAATAGCACAGAAGAAACTCCTTAGTGCTGTCTGATTTCCGGTCTTATCGGATTTCATAGAATCCAGTTGAGAGGGAAGCAGACACATAATTCTAGCCTCTGTCATGAAATAACAGCTGCTGTTTTCCTCAGGGGCCTTTTTAGCGACAGGCACGACAGGAACCAAGTAAAAGAATTCAGGTGAGGAAGAAACTCTAGCACAGTCAGCCAGACATTATAAATGAGAGCATCAATGGGAGTCCACCAATCGCAGCCATAAATTTTGCAGTAGGATTACTTACAGTTGTTGGTCTTCATTATGAGCAAAAAAAATAGGCAGGAACACATCCGGATATAAGAGCTCAACAAAATTGGCAATACGTACATACTGTATTATGAATTATAATTTAAAATAGATGGTTAAGTCTGCATTCCTGGTCTGCTCAGGCTGTAAGACCACAGACACATTCCAACGGTATTGACAGACTGATTTATTTAAGTTTAAGAGTAAAGTCTAAACTTTGCTTTTATGGTGCAGCTGAGTGGCTTTTCAGACAAAGAGGCCCCTGAAATGTCTATACTCATAGACCATGGTCTGATGCTTTATGCATATCCATATATACATTTTGAAATTTACATGAAATGTCTGCGTCCCTGCATAAACCTCTACTAACAAACACTGGAAGGCTTATGAATATAACTTTTCCACTGTTTTTTCCCCTTGACGCTTCCCACACAAAGCATAATGAATTAAAGAAATAAAAATAAGGCATGTTTAGTATCAAGCTGACCCCAGTGTATGGTAAAACATTCACTAGTGGTTTGGTGACTGCATGGCTTGATTTTAATTACAGTGGGGGAGAGACTTTTATAGGGCTGCCAGATTTTGGCTATATCGTCTGTTTGAGATTTTCTTTTTAAATGAACAGAAAAGACATTAATGACTCTGCTCACTCTGACCATTAATGGTAGTCACAGCTGCATTCCTTCCTTTGCCTGTGCTCTTGGGCCCTGTACTAAAAACTAATACTGTATTCGTACCTGTAACCATCACCGTATAGTGATATGTGTGTGTCACTGTCAAGACTGAGGCCTCAGCCATCAGGGTTTGTGTTTAGTGCTAGAAGTTCTAACCACGGTTCCACTACGCTGCCAAGACTACAGACAAAATTGCAGCAATTCTCATCACTTTGGAACTGTAAGCTCTCATAAGGCGGCATGAAACCACTACTGATGAAAATCATAGTAACTTGCTAGCAACTGTCTGCCAGTTACTGAATCTATTTATGAATATGGCCATGGCACTGTGACAGTAATAGCTTAACTGTTAAGTTGAATGATTTATGTATAGGCTGAAATGCAGACTGTATTAAAGAAGGCTGAAATATCAGTTGTCAAAAGTGTACAGCAAAAGTGTGGCATAAGAAACCAAAGTAATTCTTTCTGGGTCGTATTCCACAAATAGTGTTCTGTTAGAATTATAAAACAATGAAGACATGCAATTTGCCCTGTTGGCAAGTTATATTACATTTAAACCCATTCCATCTGCAGGAGAACTGCATGTGCAAAGCAGTACCACAAAGGTAGACTTAATTTCAGACATAGCTATATTGATTGGCCAGTTACGTATGTCCACATATGACAATGCACAATCAATCCAGAACCATGGTCAGCAGCAAAACTTTGGTTTTAAAGATTATAAGAGAAAGGCACTGATACATGTAAGATCTATTTACAATGGCATAATGACTATTACAGCCTCTTACTTTAAAGGCCATTTGTTTTAGATTGTTTAAAAAGCTTGTATTTGAATGGCATTAGTACCTGACTGTTTTCAGAATACTTCTTTCATGATGTTTCATGTGTCTTGTGTCTGTGTTCACCACAATACAATGAACATGCTTATGTCCAGCAATCCCTACCCTCAGCATGATGTAGGAAGCAAAATATGTTTTATTAACACTGTAGTCTAAATGACATAGGCCATTATATAGCTCCATCTGGCTTAAACATGTGGCAAATGGGAAGGGTGTCTGAGCATACATGTCCCAGAGGTGGTGGTTTCCACCTCAGCCTCATAACATTACTCATGCATATGAGCCTTACTGGTCATGGTGATATGTCCATTCCCATATGAGTCATTAAAATTAATTGGATCGTCCCTGTTTTCCAGTATTTTTCATTTTGATGTATTTGAATAAATGATCATAACTTTTGTGGTTTAATTTAAAATTCGCATTTTTTAAAAAAAAGGTTTTGTTTGCAACATATTGCAACATAAATCTGACCAAAAGTCATAATAATAGATAAAGAATGAAGGAAAACTATTACAAATGCTCACATGCTCACATTTTATTAAATTGTAAAGTGGTCCAGCACTTAGAGGCTTGTGGATAAAATGCCTGTGGGATCCTCTAGCATGATCGGTTAAGTTCTAAAAAAATTTCTGACCACACCAATCCACTATCAGGTGGTGCAGGAATAGGGAAACGTCAACAAAAGTTATCATTTCTTAGGAGTCGTTATTGTCCACAACAAAAATCACTCAAAACACTCAAAAATAGTCTGAGCAAACCAACCCAGAATAACATCTATACATCGGCAGGTCTTTATTGCACTTGCAAAAGTCATTGAGTCCAGAATCAGGCAAACAATGAAAAAGAATAGTGTCTATGGACAAAGACACTTCCCTGCTAGAAGAACATTGCTGACCATTTAAAGTTTCCTAAAAATTACCTGGATGAGCATGAAAGCTATTGCAGAAATATTCAGATTAGGCAAAAATAGAACTTGATAGCCAAAGAGAAACAGTATGTTTGGTCAAAATCAAATACTGCATTCCAGCATTAGAACTTCATCCTAGCTGTTTAACATGGCGGTGGCAGAATCATAGTTTGGGTACATTTTATTGGCACTGAACCAGGAAGGCTTGTCATAATTTGATTTAGCTATGAATTCTGGACTGAATCAGGAAAATCTACAGGATAGTGTCAGTGCATCTGTCCTTCAATGGAAGTTAAATCTCCCTAAACACACAAGTGAGCATTTTAAATTTAGCATTTTAGTGTGGCTAAGACAAAGTCCAGACCTGACCAAAGTATGAATGAGAGTAGTATAAATGCTCTGCAATTTTTCCACCATTACTGTACATGTATGACCTCAAGTTTTCATTAAGCATTGTATTTCAGTATTGAATGATTACATCCATTTGAACTAGCTCAAGGTAATGAACAGCCTGCACTCTAAAACAACAGTAAAGGAAAAAACGATGCCAAGTTACTCAGTATAGAAAAAAATGTGGCTACCTCAGCAAATACTATGATTAAAAGGATTTTCAATTGAATTATGGCTTGGAATTACAGTGGAAATATTTACACAAAAGGCTGCTATCACTATGAATTATCCATGACATATTTGCAAAAAAGTTGCATGTGCCTATGCGTATGTATGCTTGAGGGAAAGAACCACGTCTGTGGAAAAGGTCACTATAGGTTGTTGGAGGGCATTTTAGAAATCTTTTTGTTGGCGGAAGGCAAGTATGTGTTTTTTTTTTCAAGGACAAATTCAGACACGGCAGGCCACCTCACAGGAGGAAGCTAGAGTCTTTGTGCGCCATGTGGAAGAAAGGAGTGAAAAAATCCAGGACAGAATGAAAAGAGGTAACCTTAGCCGCTGAGGTGGCCTGATAGAAGTCAGAGGCCAGGGTATGGTTCCCCCTTTTCCCCATCCACACCCACTTTGTGTTGTGGGAGTGCAAGGAAGAAACTCCTCTTCACAGAGCCAAGATAAGCAAATATAATGGTGCCACACATCAGGTTACTGTGTGGAGGGAGAAAGTGAAAAGGAATGAGTGAGAGCGAGAGAGAATGTGTCTCAGTCCTATCTGTAGTCCAATCGACTCCTCCTTTTCTTGACATTTAATAATAGGAAGCTACATAATTGAAGGATTTTTTAAGCCAAACTAGCAGCAGAGCCTTGGGCATAATGCCATGGAATTTATATACACTGTACAATTTAGTGGTTACACTAAAAAAGTCAGGTCAGCTTAAACTTCTTTAATGTTACTTCTTAGTTTAGTATAATACATATATATCAAGTCAAGTCAAGTAGGTTTTTATTGTCATTTCTACCATATACACACATTACATAGTAAAAATTGAAACAATATTCCTCCGGGACCATGGTGCAACACAAGAGCAGAACAGAACAGCATAGAACAAAAACACAAGAGCAACAATGCAACTAGATGAGACAAGACAAGACAGCATGCAGTGCAGTGGACAATGGCAACACTGAGGATAAATACAGCATTTTGACCGGTACTATATTCTAGCAGCAGGGATGTGCAAGAATATATTGCTGAACTATTTTTTTGCACAATGCACTTTAACATTCCATTTGCACAATGTACATACAAAGGCCTAGATTTTAATTTTAGAATTTTAGTTTTTAATTTTAGAATTTTAGATTTTAATTTTAATGTAGATTTTACTTATTGTTTTAATGTTTGCTTTGTCAGTAATAGGAGCGGTTCGGGATACATTTCACTGTGTGTTGTACTTGCATGACTGCATGTGACAAATAAAGTATCTTGAATAAAGAATAGAGTTTACAAACTACAGCAGCGGTAAGCAATAGCTCAAGATCAGCACAGCGTTCACACACCACCCGAGTTGATGTAAACACAAAGCCCCCCTCCTGTTGCTTTGTGACTAAGGTTATCATGGTCACTTCGGTGCATTGGCCTGTTGCTAATAGCCGTAGCTGTTTCCACTGTCGTTGAGCCATGTCTCTGTAAAAATATAAGCACAACAGTATCTGAACTCATGTTGTTTGTGGCATAAACATAAATGTGTCTGGAATAGGCTAATGTAGGCTAAGTAATGTAGACTAACAACTCCAACCAAATGTTCACAGTTACCTACTGAGTGACTAACCAGGACTTTTTCGTTGTTAATAGTGGTAATTTAGCAGCTAATACAACACTACTTACTCATTCCTGCTTAGTCCCTACAAAATATATATTTTTTTTAATCTAATTTTAAAAATGTGTTTATTTATTTTCCTTGCTAAATTGTGGTAACACTGAGAGATAACTTTATAACTTAGCTTAAGTCGAATTGAGAAAATCCAAAAATGTTTTGCAGAAGTTGGCTATAAACCATAAGGCTCTAATGAGAATGCATTTAAAGCTACCCTAATGAGCTTAGAAACAGAAATGTTTATAAATGAAACAGAAATGGTCAGTGTGAGGACTGAAGGGACTACTGGGTGATTACTAGGATAATTTTCTAAATGATCATTTACATACTATGTATCTTTTACATACTAGAAATACTAGTTCTCATAACCTAAATCAATACCTGGTTGCAGGCCTTGTACATGCTTCAGATCTTACAGACACAACATGCACAGTATAAAACATTTCTTATCTTGCTGTTTTAAGCTGGTGGAAATCAGGCCAAGAACATAAAGCATGGTGTGGGACCATGTGGAGAAACCTGGTGTGGGCCCGAGTGGAGAAACCTAAGCATAGCTGCTTCCAGGCAGGTGTACTGTATAATACAGTTATGCAATTAACTGTAAATTAAGCATTTAAGTTACCTCTATCCTGTTCTGTGACATGTATACAAATTTTAAGCCTAGTTGACCTCAATTTTAGATCAACATGGTAAAAGAAGAAGATATACGTGACTTTGTAATTGGGTTTTCCAATTGGGTTAATTTATACTGACAATCAGATTGTAAAAGCTTTAGTCACAAAGATTGTTCCAGAAAAGATCAGTTATTAAAAATGACAATTGCCTTCAGATCTATGTGAAAGACATCAGTAATTAGGGTTTTAGTTGAAAGCATGCTTAGGGCATCTTCATTTGTAAAGAAACATCATGCATTTTAAGATCTTTTCAAGCTCCTTTTTCTTTGTTCTACTTTGAGTGCCATATTTCTTGAGTACTGGGTGGATGTTTTAATGTTAATAATTGATCCGAAATCCTATCTACGCAGCCTATTCTTTAACTGGCCTTTAGGTCTTCAACTCTGATTTTCTCCTTTAAATCTCACCCACATATCAGTTATTCAATCTTAGATTTCTCAAGTTCTGCTATTCTTATTACATGCACAGCAAACAGGTTGAATGAATATAGTAATAATATATGTGTAACTCCTTTGCCGATGTGGAACCTGTTAAATTAAACACATGTTGGCTTCCTTTTTGAGCTCCCCAGCATTTTTCAATTATACTTTAATATAAAACCTGTCTAGAAATTGATAATCGACAGCTGGGTGACTCTGTGAAACCACCAAGGCCAAATTCAGTCATCATATGGGAGTGCATCTGGCCGAGTTATACGCTTGATTAGTCATTTACTTGGACCTTCTACATTAATAGATGTACTGATTTGTATTTTGAGAACACTCGCGGGAGAACTGCTGGGTCCCAAGATTGGTTTAACATGTACACAAATCTTATTTCCATTTAATCCAATCTAAATGTTTGAAGTAATATTACACTGTTACAATACACCACTTGACAGAAGTGAAATGTCTGCGTGTTCTTAGTGTGAAAACAGAAACATGGCTTGTTCCATTTTTACCACTTCTTGCATGATAAACACAATCAGTCTTTTCTCAGCCAATACATTTTATTGTAAGTTAACCTTGTGGAAATACCGCTCAGGTTAGTCTTTATTTACTAAACATGACTCTGCAGTGCACTTCTGCCCCTGGATTAGCTGACAATATTTACTCTGTTCAGAAAAGGCCTTCCTGCTCACTTCCTTTCCCAGGGTGCACCCAGTGGCCTTTAGCGAGGTGCAACAGGACATGGAAGGAGTAGCCAGTGTGAGTGAGATAAGACGCTGTAAAAACAGCAGATGATGAACGATGTCATTGAAAAGCCCGGGACATAGGTAAGAAGGCATTCCATTCAATCAGTGCATATACATTTTTGTTTTCTATAACCTACTTTGTTTTTTTCCTGCATTTGTCCTCAAGTTGTGTTAGCACAGTTGAATTTGAATGTAGCCTACAAAACATACACCTGTTTTTAAGCATGGCTCACCATCTTAAATGCTGATTTGATATAACTGTATTTTAAAAAGACTGGAGGGTCCCTACTAAAGTGCGTTAAACTGTAACACAGATGCCCAAGCATAAAGAAAAGCATAGGACATTCCAGTCATATGATTTTTAGTTTTTGTCATTCAAATGTAACCAAAATGGTGTTTAATATAGAAATATAATGTAACACTATTACTAGATTAATAACTGCAGTTAGCCTTGTAAACAAGATTCTCAGTGTGAGCAACAAGCTAACACAGCTGTACCGTGACCTACCCAGATAGGTTTTAATGCAGATTTTAGAAGTTCTAGTGTAAAAGAACTTTTCATTAGTAGTTAGCAATGCTATATTTTTCAGTTAACTACAGATATCACTGGTGTCACGGCTCGTTCAGTGGCCACTTATGGCTACTGCTTTTCTGTTTTTCTTTACCGTCCTGTCTTGGTTTATTCTC
>JBBPDH010000136.1:13704004-13718556 GCA_037974565.1 Clupeocharax schoutedeni
GTAAGGCTTTACAATAAGATACCATTCATTTACACATGACTTCATATGTTGTCTAACATCAAGTTACAGTTTTTTTTTTGTTTTGCTTTGGTACTGAAATTGGTACAGAGAACCGTGGATTTTCACTGGTATTGGTACTGAAATTTTGGTACCGTGACAACCCTACCTAGACCTCAACTCACCTATAGCAACATGTATTATTGTTGATGATGAAGCCTACCATCGCTGTGTCAGCTTCAGCAGCTTAATGTTGGAGCTTTTGAGCTTTAGTGTATAGGGAGAACAGCCATGAAAGTTTCCTGTGCCTCTAAACAGGGTTTCAGAGAAATGGGAGCCCAGCCATGCATACCAGTTTTTCTTTGTCAAGAAGTCAGAGATCCATTGACAGAGTTGGGAGTGAGGAGTATGACAAGCTAGGACAATTTAATGTAGAGCAGCTCTGGAATTATAGTGTTAAAAGCAGAGCTGAAGTTCATGAACAGGATCCTGGCATATGTATGGTGGAGTCCAGATGTTTCAGGACATGGTAGAAGCACATATTGACCATATCTTTGACAGAGTGGTTTGCCCTTTAGGCATATTGTAAAGGATCCAGGAGGTGGTTAGTAACACATTTGAGGTAGGCCAAACATTTGAAAGTTTTCATAATCACCGTTATCAGCACTACTGGCCTGCAGTCATTACTTATTTTGTCCTTTTTGGGAATCGGGACAATGGTAGATATATTAAAGCATGCAGGGACTTTGCATAGCTGTAGGGAGTGGTTTATAATGTTTGTGAACATAACTAACTGGGCCACACAGAGCCTCAGTATGTCACAAGGAACATGTTGTGTCCAGCTGCTTGCCTGATGTTCTGTTTTTGAAGAGCTTGTGAACCCCAGTTTTGAAAACAAAGAAAGAGTGTAAGGGAGGCGTGGGGTTGGGATGGAAATCAATGTAAACCATAGCAGTAATGGAGAGAATGTAAACCCGTCGAAGCTGCTTGAACTGTTTGAAGTGGAATTGATGTGAAAGGACCATTGATCAGGGAACTTTTCCCTAGTTGTGCAGTCCATGGAGTTCCTCTGCTGTTTCAGCAGTTCTCTGCTGGCTCACGGACATAATTTAGTTGGTCCCCTTGCGCTGGACTGAGAACCCTGAGTATATTAATCATTGTGTGAAACAGCATTCAGAAATCATAATCTTTATTTGATCGTTTCATTTTGTTACTGAGCAGACATGCATCAAAGAGTCCTCCATATCCATTAGATGCAATGGAGCAGTGTTTCCCTGCTCCTAACACACCTGACCCAACTAATCAGTAAATTACCCAGCTGCTCTTGGAGTTGAAGTGGGAGTGCATGCACGTGCGGGACTACAAGACCAATTTGGAAACCACTGAAATAGAGTTTTGAGGAGAGACAGTTTCTCTGGGCCGTAGGAGCTCCCATATGCTGTTCTAAGTTGATTTCGTCTTAGCAAAGGAAAGCTTCTTTAAAGTTAGTTTGTATCGTAGATAGACAGGCTACATGTAGCATACATGTAGCATACCCTACAACAGTGGTCACCAACTCAGGTCGTGGAGCTCTACCTTCTTAATATGTCTAGTTCCAACACCTGGGCTTGACTGGAGCGTTAAGAAACTGAGTAGGGGGCAGCTAGTATAATGCAGTTGGAGCTGAAAACTACAGGATTAAGGTGGGGCACCACTGCTGAAATAAATTAGTTAGATCTGCCACTGCCTTGAACAGACTACAGTTCTATGCAAAAGTTTGTGCACCCAGGTCAAATGAGATTGTATTGAATTGAAAAAAAGAAGAAAAAAAAACCCAGCCCTGCCTCAAACTATTTAAAAGTTTTTCTGCTAATATTAATACAGTTGCTTTTATTTGATTAACCTTAAAAAGAGATTGGTCTATTTGGTACATTTTTCACCCACTCCTCTTTGTAGAACACTTCCAGGTTTGCAATTTTCCTGGGCCATCTTGCATGCACAGTTGATTTTGAGGTACGTTTTGGAAGACAGTCTCTTGTCGGCTTCTATTTCCTCATTTACTGTGTTATGCTGCCTCCAGAATTTGATTATATTTCGTATATACTCATGCAATGTTTCCTGTGCCACTGGCTGACACATAACCCTAAAAGTATAACAGATCTGTTCTCAAGCTTAACAGCTGGCAGGGTGTTCATGTATTGAAATGCCTCTCTCTCTTCTCCACACATTCTTGTTGGGTGTATACATTTGTGCCAAAATGCCTCTGACATCTTCACAGACATTGACTTTTGTTACCACCTGCCTGATATTGTCTAGGTCCTCAAAACAGATCTGATCCCTCAAGGCATGGACTCCACAGGACCTCTGAAGGTATGCTGTGGTTTCTGGCACCAAGACATTAGCATTAAATCCTTTCAATTGTGAGGAGGGGCCTCTATGGATCAGACTACGTTGAGCAGCACATCCCACAGATGTCTGATTAGACTGAGAACTGAAAAGCATAGCGTTTTATATTTAGCAATTTGTGCTACAGTAGCTCAGGGTAGGACGACACGTTCTGCTTCGCTAGATATAGGCATACAGTGAGAATACATTTATAAATTGCCAGCTACACCAGAATAATAATTACCATTTACCCTATTCCTTTAAACTGACAACCTTAATTCTCAAATCAGTTAAAATTATATCTCAAATGTTACCTGAACTGTGGATCTAGAGTTTTTTTATCTAGAGTTTAGCTTCAGTGAGATGCTTTATTAAGGCTTTATAATGAAGTAAAAATAAAACTCCATGAGCAGAAATACACGTACTGTACGTACTGCCCGTACTGAAAACACACATGTTCTGAACACATAACTCTTTCTGCCTGAGGTGTGGGGAAACTAATGAAGCTCAAGAAAACAGCTCTGAAACGGTAATGCTGTGTATTAAATGTTAAAACAACAACACAGGCTTTCAGCACTCCATTTGCACCAATCATATGGCGATATGGTGGCCTACAGGCCTGGCACCTCACAAATGTAAAAAGCATGGAGGTTTCCCAGCATGCTTTACCACACACAAATTCTGTTCCATGTGCAAAAAGTCCTCTTCAGTATACATGCTTAGAAATGTTTGTGTGTATATGTGCAGTGAGGGGAGAAAGTATACAGATACAGATATTGAAAAATATCAATATCAACTCCAGATTTCCAAATATCAACTCCAGATTTCCAAATAATGCCTTTTGACTTACAAATATATGTGCTTACACATATAAACACAAATGTGTGTATCCATAACCAAATATAGGTTTAAGGAATTTAGTGTATAAGGTCAACGTTTGTACACAATCACAAATGAATGAGAATTTTGCAAAGCTGTTGTCAGTAGTTACAGCTTTCAGGTTAATCTGTTGGACTTGCATTTAAAAAAAAAAATCATACAGTCTTATTGAGATGCATGTCAGGAGACTGGGTAGACCAGGGGTGTCAAACTCGGTCCTGGAGGGACTCAAACACATTCACTAAACCTGACACTTAGCTGGCGAGGTGAAGCAGGCATTTCTGAGCAAGGAAATCACCAAAGCTTGCTGGGCCATGGCCCTCCAGGACTGGAGTTCAACACGCCTGGGCTAGACCACGGGAGAACCTTTTTATAAACCTGTCTTGAAACATGTGCGTCTGTCTTGTTGAAAGATCTTTTTCCCAGTTTAAATTAATGACATTATAATATCTATGTAATATCAACCAGTATATCACTCCATTCATGTTTCCTTAAATGCCTTGAAATACTATAGCACTGTTTGCAGAGAGGCAGCCCTATGCTGTAATGCTGTGCAACCATCTCTGAACTTCTAATTTGTCTTAATGCTTTTGTGTCTTGAGATTTTTACCCATCCATCTTTGAATGCGTTCATGAACACATCTTTTAATGAATACAGCTGTATTGTTCCTCTTTATAACAGCAGTCAGATTACAAGCGTAAAATCCATGTTAATCTACATTCTCAGAAAACAGAGGTGTCCGAATGCTGGCTTCCCTTCACTGTAAACGTGTGGACTGGTATAGTGCTTAAAAGTGTTGTGTCCTCCAGCGGTAACATAACACAAGCATTGTTCTGGTATTTGCATTTGGGGAGCTGTGTGGCAACTGTGTGGATGTGTTCATGCCTATGCAAGTATGTGTGCATGCACATGTGTGAGGGAGAAGGAGTGTATTCTATACATGTGCTTCCTTCACTTTGTCTCAGGAAGGTGCTGAAAGAAACCCTGTGGGACCTAATAGAGCAGGTACCTTTTTTCAATTAGAAATAAGTTAGTCTTGAGCTGCATGAACCAAATACGACCCAGACATGACACCCACTGCGGAGATCTAGCAGAGGGGCTCTGCTGGGACGCTGATGTGGGCAACATGTCGTATTGTTGGACTGTCGCCGTCTCTCTTTACTCAGGGTCAGCATGTCTCGTCTTCTAGCTGTCATCACTTAGACAAATATGTCAACTACACAGCAAGAATACACTCATATGGTTCCAGTATATGTTGAGAATTGATTTTGGGGCTTCAGGTCACCTCTTGAGTTTATATTGTTCACAGCAAACCTCGAGTGCAGGAACCTTTATTGTACTGCAAGTCTGAATAATGAGTTTGTTTAACCTGGAATTGGGTGGGTCACTGAGAGTCATTCCTATTGGCCACATATTAAACAAATTCTAGGGTTCACTTAAGGCATATGTGGCCTCAGTTTAAAGTTCTCTTTATTCCATAAAATTAAGCATTCGGTCTCTTAAAATCCTGATATATAGTACTGATCTCTTCTGAAGCAGTGCCCTTTATTCCTCATTTTTAAACAACAACTAAATGATTGGGCAGTGCTGTAGGTTGAATAGCTGTGTATATGTAAATAAAACAAAATAATTATTTCAAGGGGTGTTTTTGCATCTAGTTCATCTATACTTTGGGGTACTGGGAAGCCCCATTACACACTGCCTGCATTAATGATCTAGCACACCTGGTTCAGCTCACAAGCTAATTAGCATCCTCCTCATGTACTGGTTATGTGTGCTACAGTGGTGAAGACACACCAGTGTGCTGAGCATAGGCCCCTGGGGCTGCCTCTGGGAGCCCTTAGATGCAGAGGCAGATCTAGCAGGGAAACATATGCCCCAGGACCTTCCCTTGAGGGGAACCCACAGTTGTGACTTAAATAAAATAGAACATGTATATGAGAGGCAAATACATAGTAAGTAAAGAGAATAAGTTATAGATTTTAGAGCAGGAAACCAAGCTTTTATGCACAGCACTCATGCCAACTGGCAAGAAATGGAAGAGCAAACATGAGAAAGAGTTCCCTTTAACTCAGCTTTCATTTTCTTCAATCATTTTTTGTCTTCGAGTCAACCAATGATTTTAGCTTCAGTCTCCACTGACCAAAAGAAAAGAGACCATTATGACTGGAGGAGAAAAGATTTGACAGTTTGAGGCGATGGCAGTGAATAATGTAAAAAGCATGAGTGAAAACAATGAGTATGTGTAAGCTGCGAGTTTCATGTACATAAATTGAATAAGATTTGCTTTTACTGCAGCAGTCTTTCAGTGCAGCATGCTTAGTTTAAAGGAAATAAACTTGGAGTGGTCAGGTAGCTAATAGGGCTTTAGAAAAACATGTTTCCCCCCTTATTTATCATGAGTGAAGCGTATCAGTACAAGGGTTAGGACCATGAGCAAATGTGACAGAATGATACATTGAGACACAAATATCAACATTTACTGATTAAGTATATTGATATGTTTAATATTCAAAACCACAGTTATTTTACAGTTACATTGGAGACCCTCTCCCAGGTGGAGACAGCAACGACAGAGCTATCATTTATAGAAAAAAGTAAGATTGATCAAAGGTAAAGATGCATGGAGAAAAGTGCATGAATTTTGTGCAAGTCTTACAGGCTAATGGAAGGCAGGAGAACAGAAGGCTTTTTAAAACCAGCCACAGTTGGGGCAGATCTGATCTCAATGGGGTGCTGGTTCCAGCAGCAGGCAGCATAATGATTAAATCCCGTTTCACCCTGTTTCAGTTCTGATCTGTTCACCATTAGCTGAGTAGCTCCTAAGACCATAGCTCTGTCACTGCTTGGATGTATAAAAGGAGCCCATGAGTTCTTGTGTTGTGTTCTTAAGACATTTTCCTGTGCACAGTGGTAATTTGCTGTATGGACTAATAAATCTAAACAATCAGTGCTGCCTACAAAATGTGTCCATCCATGTCTGGAAATGTTGGGAATAAAATATTGTGAAAACAGTAATTACATAACAACAACATGCCTATGCCTGAGTCCCTTGTTTAGAACCGTGCTTCTTTTCAGTGGACAAGGCTTACACAGTACAATGTGTATACAAGTTACTCTAGCCATGTTACTCTGTTTCCATGGTGACTTATTCATCTGGGCCTGTTTCAGCATTCCAGCTCTTCATGACAGAAACCACTCTGGTCTCCACAGCTCCATCCTCTTTTCCAGGACATTCTTTAGCAGAACAGCCCAGCTCATGCAAAATCACAAATAAACTACATAGGGAGATAGATTTTTCTTTCTTTTGGCATAAATAAGATCTAGCAGAACTTTACTGGGATCTACAGTAAGCTGTATCTCCAAGAGCTCCATCTGATCTCAGCCCTGAAATGGAATGTATTTATACTGCCTTGAAAGAATGGAAGCTATAGAACATTGCCTGAGTTTGAAAGGGGTAATGGGTGTGTCTAGACCTGGTTTATTAGACATGAACCTCAGGCTAAAATATAGTTACCCACCCCATACATAACTGTGTGCTTTGACATGCAGGAGTGGTCAAAATAAGCATGCATGCAATGACATCACCAGCCAGCCATTTTTAGGTGATGGAGTACCATGTCATGTTGTGTTTGGTTTTCCAAATGTGGTCATATTAAAAATTGCATAGACTTTGAGAAAACATGTCACAGAGACAATTCTCTCTTTAAGAGAAAATGGCTTGAGCTTAAGAATCAATAAGCAGGTAATTGCTTTTGGAGCATTTATAATTTTACTGGCAAACATCAGGGCAGACGGGATTCATTTGGACAGCACAGTCATCTAGTTAATCTGTCCATTTGTTGTGGATAGAAGACCCCTTTAAATCCTTATATAGACCCACCTAAGTGAAAGTGAACACCCAGTATGGCATGCATTATCTACCACTCTTCTACTTTTGTGCCTACCTATAGTGCAATATAGAGAAAATTGTTATCTTTATTGATTGCAAGAGCACAACAGGCCTTTATGATTATGTGCATATGGGACACAGTCTGCCTGAGCTATGCATGCAAACTTAATAGTGCAGGCCTGGTTTGATTTTAGACCAGGGCAGTTCAGGACTCCTGCATACCTACTTTTCAGTAAGAATTATACTATTCTATAGTGCTCAGGAAACTGATATAAATATATGCTTACATCTGCACATTTGTTAGCATGACCACAGAATGATAGAGCCTTGGGTACAATGTGTTTTGCAGGCTACATCATATCTAATTAATGGTGACATTTTTCTCCCCTCATTATTTAACAGAATGACACATTGGAGAGCTGCATGTGGTACACAGACTACATCTACATCAATGGGATGTTCAAAAAGCAATGGAGAGGATTAGCGAGACCAAATTCAAAATAAGAATGTCCAATATAAAAAGAACCAGAGGCAAGGTAACTTGACCACAAAGCAGATACAAATGTATGCTTTTGACAGCTTTTGTCAATACAAACTCAGGTAATAAAATGGTTGCAACATTTAGTTAATTTTTTATTGTATCTGTAATAGCTATGGATTAAAAATGCATGAAGATATTCAAAAACACAATCAGCTATATTTTTGTTTGTGAACACAAAGGAATAGTGTTTCTGAACGTGTTTACAAGTTGTAAAAGAAGAACTGGCCATTAAAAAAAACACAACTGAACATCATTACAGTTATCAAGATGACCCAACAGGGCATGTAAGAAATGTACACAGTTTCTGCTGGCCCTTTTTTGAGAAGCCATAACATAATCAGTCATTACATCCTTCTTCCTCTGTTTCTGTCTGGTTTAACTCTGCTTTGTTGCACTACTGAGAGCCAGAGAACTACAGTACATTGTGCCATACAGCTTGGAATTGTCTAGAAGGCGGAAGAGGTGTGGAAAACCATGGCTGACCCCTCATATCCTGGTCGCTTTGTCTGTTTCCCCTCTCGACAGAGACCAAAAGTGAAAGCCCTGCGGACTGGGGCTAACCATCACATGCACAACTTCTGACCCCAGGCCATAATCCCCATAAACACTAACCCTTCCTTATCCTGCCACTCTGAACAAGAGAAAAATGGCCTGAACCTGTGAAAAGACAGCTAAGTCACCTTTGAAACATGTCATTAAATGCACATACAGCCAAACACTTTTAAATGGAAACACAGAGTACCTTCGTAAGATATTACCACCACAGGCTGCCAGAACAGCTTTAATACAGTTTGGCATGGATTCTTCAAGTCTCTAGAACTGTACTGGAGGGTCGGAACATAGTTCTTCTAAAAAATATTCCTTTAATTGGTGTTTTGATGATAAACACACTCCCCTACTTGTGGAGAATATGGTTGATTCATCTAACCATATTACTTTTTTCCACATCTCCCTGCCTATGGTTTTTCTGCCACAGAACTCTCAAATGCGTATTCATCTTTGTAATGAGGGGTTTATGCTCTGCAGCTCTACTCTAATATCCCTCTCTGCGTAGTTGTGGATGGTCTGGTCATGTCCTGCATTGAAATTCAACAACTGGTGCTTTCCCGTTTTCCTTCTCGCACTAATGCACAAGCATCATCCTCACTAAATGTGCACTTTTTTAACCCTACTAACTGAGGTCTTTTCCAAAGAGGTGTAGAAAAACCACATTTAGTTATTCATCTGTGAAATGTATGTGTTTCTTCCTTTAAGGGTGCTCAGCACTGTATACATACCACAGAAACACTATTGTTTCCCTAATAAAATGGAGTGGATGGCTCTTTAAAGAACTTTTGTTAGTTCATCTTTTAACAGCCTTCACATCACTATTACCAAACAATCAAAAGTATTTTCTGTAACAATTTAGAGCACCTAAGACATATTACCCAATGAATTTATTAATGGACTAAGTGGGGGTATAAAAATGCACCTAAATACTGTGATACTGTGCAATATACATGACATGTGACGACGCATCATGGAGAATAAGCCCTCTGTTAACGATAGTATTTGAAGTGACTGGCACTGATTTAACGCTATAAACAATGCAATCAACAACCCAGTTCCACACATTCACATCATACATCACTCCCCAACGACTTCCAGCTCTAGTTTCATTAGTAAAGTCCACCACAGCTAAATACAGTCATCATTTTTCTTTCTTTCCTTTCTTTTTCTTTCATCAATGTCATCCTAAATTTTGAACATCGATTAGTGTAGCCCTAAATCAGCTATCAAACTAAGCTGACTGAATGGTTAGACCCCCAGTGTGAAAAAAGCAGAAGAAATGTCAAAGATCATTCTCTAATAAAATTGCTATTACAGTTTGTTTTGATGCTCTCTTGACATCAAGGCTTTTTACAGGTCGTCTTCTGACTGACATTCTTAAGATCTTTATTGGAGATAAAACATACACAATGGTTTCATGGGATGCTCCTTCATCTGAGACCTCTCAGTAAGGGGCTCTGCAGTGTAGGTCAGGGTCAATATTCCCACAAGGTATGTTTCTGAAATGCTCGCCTCCTTTCTCTGCTTTCTCCACCCTCCATCTCTCACTCTGCCAATCCCTCCATCCTGGCAAGGCTTGAAAGTATGGATCCAGAGGGAGAACGTGAGTGGGGAAAGGGAGAAGGGAGGATGGATGAGGGGGATTCAGTAACCGTAGGCCAGCACCAGGCCATCCACAGAACTTTATTGTTTCAGCGTGCCATTCCCCATTTGTTTTCTATAAAAGCCACATGGTAGCATTTTGGGAGCTTAAACTAGATTGGTGTGCATCATCTGAAGTCTGTAACATTTGCTACTTGCTTGCAAGAACTGTCTTAATAAAAACTCCTTAAAAGAACAGAGAAAAATTATGTGGGCTGGTGGCAGAATCTGGACAAATTGGAGGTCAGGAACGAATATTGATTTACTTGTGTGCTGAATGTGTTTGTATGCTGCGAACCTACCGTGAGAGAGAGGGAGAAGAGACAAAAATAGCCAGTGAAGCCAATACCTCACGGTGGTGGAGAAAGTAAACGAAGCTGGGTAAACCTACAAATTCCTACTTTTTTTCTTCTTCTTTGAAATATGCGATATATTAGCCTAGCATAATAATCACTCACAGAGAGAATGCGTAGGAGTGAACAAAGGGGCTAAAAAGCAAACAGAACCCAGTCACCTTATCACATGGACTCCATCCCTCTCCTTAGGGTGATATTGCTGTAGGCCCTACATCTTAAAGTTAAGTGTTCATTAAAAAGTGTTGCTGACGGTTGATGATGGCTTAGTTGTTTTCGGTTAAAGCAGAAAAAGCAGACAGAGATGGAAAAGGAAGCAGAAGAAAGAAAGGCCAAAACAGAAGAAAAGCAGAAAGAATGAACAGAGAAAGAAGGAGAAGAAAAAAGGAAAGGATAGAGAGAGAGAGAGTGAAAGACATGGAAAGAGGAATTCCTGAGAGCATATGGAAGAATGATACGGGTTTTCACACAGTACACAATCCCAGCTGTATATCCCCATGATACAGAGGGCTAATTCTGCCAAATGATTTACACTAACGTCTGTGCAAAACCATTTCCTCCCACTCGTTCCAGAATATACCTTAAACAGAATACGTTTATTGCGGCATAATCTGGAAGGATCAGTCGATGGAGAAAAATGAGGGGGGCTTATTTCATTCTGATTGGGCTCTGCTTAATTTCTCTGGTAAATGTCAATGAATTTAGAACAAGCAGGTTTATCCAGAAAATAACATCATTCCAAAATTCATTTGCACAGCAATGTAGAAGCAGGGCCTTTAGGACGAAGACTGCAAAACTCACAGCTACCTCTAGTGGCTACTGCTAAAATAGCTTTAACGTGGTTACTATAGGAGGACAAAGTGGGCTGAAAATCCACATGGGAAGAAGCAAAAACACCATACGACTGAGGTTTCCAGGATTGAATCCTAGCTCTAAAACCTAGGACTTCGTTACATTAACAGTCTTTTTCTTTCCACTCGAGATTGACGAGGTGAGGAATGCTGGAAAATGAGACTCTGCCTATGACTCCTGAATGACGTAAGGCCATTAACAGGTGTTAGGCCCAAAAATCTGCTAGAGAAATGAGTGCCTTTCAGTAAATGGCCAACGCTCCCTGCCCTATGCCCTAAACCAGTCTACACACCCCCAAGTCACCCTGTTAAAACACCCGTCCTGCACACGCACCAGTGAATTTGCAGCACTTGATTGCTTCCATGTTGCTTGAGTAAACATCTGAGACAAATTAGGCCCTTGTTATTGTTATTGGACTTTAGCTGCACTATAGAGCTGCAGTGCATGTATAACAGTTCCCAGCAGTGTAAAGGCCTCTTCTTGATAACCTCAGGAGAGGCACAGGGGTTGTGCCACAACACTTCATTACATACGTGTGGAGGGGCCTGCCACCGGCTTGGCAGTTGCACTATGCACACAGGTCCCATTCTCTCCATAGCTCTAAAACCCCTCCCAGGCTGAGTGAACAACATTGCACTTTCCATAAAGCCTGTCTTCTACCAGACCCCGTAAGACTACAGCTCTGTTCAGGCTTAGACATGGGCCCCATTTTTAACATGTTGCTTTTCGATGGATGATAAAACTTGCTTTTGACAAGCCGATAAGAAATAAGTGAGCAGAGTTCTGCGCTGTGTAATGAATCAAAATGATTCATAGTATATAAATTCAAGAACATATTGCATGCTACAGGCCAAAGTGTGGGAGTGTGAAAGGATATGCAGAGGGCTAGGACAGCATTCCTATTCAGTTACTAGTTTATTACATTTGATTTTACTATTTGTAAATAAATATGCTCACATGTGTCATATTTCATTAAATGACAGACTAATCAAAAATATAAACAATCAACATGAATCAAATGAAAGAAAGTTACACCAAGCTATGAGACGCAAATTCCAAAAGTATGAAAACTTCTCCAATGTGGATCCAAGAGAAGACATAAAGATAGTCCTTGAATGGATGGGACTCATCTATGCTCAGTTGCAATCCTGCACACACTTTCTTGGGTGTAAGTAATCACAAATTAGGAGCCTATTTTAGTATAACAGCAACCAAACACAGATTCTCTCTAAAAGAGAGAAATTTGTTTCTCGAAAATCTGAATACAGCTTTACATTAAATAAGTAAAGAAAATGAGAAGTGATAGAGAAAAAAGTCTCAGGTGGTTTCACTCACCTTAGCTATAACCAAAAAAGACGAAAAGATAACAGGATGTACTATACTGTGATGCCTGACGAGCCAGAACAGGGATCAGGAGTTTTTCTCTTTGTATTGGTTTCTTATTTTCAGATCAACAGATCTAAACTGTGGATCTGTGGTTCCCACCAAAATCATGTTAAAGGTCTGTTAGGTCCAAGAGATATTCTTGCACCAAAGTCCTCATTCATCCCCTGCAGGCAAGTTTTCCTCAATCCTCTTGATGAACTTCATGCGAATCTCTGTCACGTTGTCTCCTCTTAGTGTGTCTTGTGCAAATCGCACATCCACTGCCATTTGAACCTGTGGGAATGGGCCAGAAATCATGGATGAAGCTACATTATTAATAATTAATTATACAAACACTCCACAACAAAAATCTCTTTACCATCTCCAGAGCTCCTCTCAGCACACCACAGAGCAAATTGGAGTAGATAAGAGTGCTGTGGTTGTCTGGAAGCTCCACAAAGTCCACTAGTGGGTTACTTTCCAGTATGAGGGAGAACTCATCTCCAGCAGGGCTCCAGTTAGTCACACTAGGCGTGATGCCAAGGTACATCTTGAAAGCTACCTGTCAGTGAAAATAAGTTTTTAAAAACTTGTGATGTAATCCAAGTGTGGTATTTAAACAACTTTGCAGGTCTAAAACATTCTTTTTAAGGGCTGTATGTGCCTAAAGGCAAACAAAGCAACTGAAATAACTTGGGTGAGATTTTAAATTGTAGGGAACAGAGACTTTGGAAATTTTGACCTCAGAGTGGCTTTTTGAACTCCCCTCATGGAAGCAAGGGAAGTGCTAAAGGGCTCAAAGACTCAGTATTCTGATCAGGAGCCCAGTGCTCTGAGCAAACAGACACACGGTAGATTAACATCTGACAATGTGGCCCGTATTGGAAAGCAAAGAGAGAACTGGGTGGGGGGGAAGCAATTCTTTTGGACTGAACTAACGCTTTCTGCAGTGTGATGTTTCGCAACTGGTCTAAGTAACGGTACATCTGGTCATCATGGACCAAAGACAACAAACACAGGGGAGAAAGCAGCTTGAGTCTCTCAGACACTGCAATCGACTGGCCAGTTGAATTTATAGTGGTACAGCTAGGGTATTTCTCCACCTGCATGATTCACAAAAACAAAACAACAGCACAAGTGATGAAAGCTTAGAAAATATGCAGGCTACTGGAGACTGAAGGTCAAATTGCAGTCAGTTGCTTTCCTGCACATTTACAAGGTTATTTGTATCCGACTCTCCGCGTTCTGCACTAAAGTTCAAACTGGCTCAGAAATGTTCTGGTACCTTTGCAATGACATCAGCCGTTTCTCGGAAATCGTGACACCTGCCTACACTGGAGCGAGCCAAGAAGTCCTCGATGAGACGCACTCCAATATTGTAACCCCTTCAAAAACAAAGGAAACTGTGAACTTTAAGAACAAAAATAACCACCTCTTCATTAATGGCACACCACTTCATTACGACACACCATATCTCTACTCCAATTAAAAAAAATATTTCAGGCTGATATAACAAAGATAGTATTTGTTGTGCAAAACAGGGATCTGAGCTTAGTTCATGCCTGAATGAATAACTCTGAACCCTGGTGAGGCCCACAGTCAGGAATAACATTATTTTCAAAAAGTTTTTCATATTTTATGTCTCATCCAAAAGACTCAAAAAACATTCTTAAATGAAAAACAAATAAATGAAAAACAAGGACTGGCAAGGGTTATATCATTATCACCTTTAACTTACTTTCAAACAGGCAGTGGATTTTGTCAGCATAGTGTGGGATTGAGAATAGAGTTTTACTTCATGCAATAGGCAGGATGTCTCAAAAGTGACATACTAGTTGTTTTTTTACACATAACCCTCTAACACATCCACTGCTTGCAACTAACAGTGAGATAATACTGCAATCTCGTTAAAGTTAAATGGAAAACATTGTATTATTCTAGGATACTGTGTCATTCAACAACAGCCTGACAACTATTTTTTTTTGGAAATGCATGCACCCTTTGAGTGAGGCTGAAATCTGAATGTGATATAAGCAAAACCTGGCAAGAAGTAGAGACAAAGCTAGAGAAGAGAGAGGTAGTGTTAAAGCTAGAGAAGAGAGAGGTAGAGACAAAGCT
>JBBPDH010000136.1:13747451-13764573 GCA_037974565.1 Clupeocharax schoutedeni
ATGGGTTGCTATCAGTCAGGATTTGGCCCAGAAGTTGATTGAGAGCATGCCCAGTCGAATTGCAGAGGTCCTGAAAAGAAGGGCCAACACTGCAAATACGGACTCTTTGCATAAATGTCATTTAATTGTTGATAAAAGCCTTTGAAATGTATGAAGTGCTTGTAATTATATTTCAGCGCATCACAGAAACAACTGAAACAAAGATTTAAAAGCAGTTTAGCAGCAAACTTTGTGCAAACTAATATTTCTGTCATTCTAAAAACTTTTGGCCACGACTGTACAAATATGAAAATGATTGAAGCATCCAGAACACATATACATTGAAATTTACCACACTGTAGTCAGTCTTAAATGCCATCATATGTGAAATATGATGGACATTATTCTAGTAACACCATGTGGTGAAAAGATGAAAAGATTTCATAGGTTTGATTTTCTCATGCAGCCAGTATGAATTTCATGATTCAAAGTGCAGCAGTTTTATTGCATTCATCTCAAATGGACGTCTTTAGAGTGAATCACCAGACTGTTTGGTCTACCAAGCTGTCGTGCTTTAGTTAAACAACATGACTTATTTATCAGGCTGTGTGGTGTCAGAGATGAAGTTTGGACTTACGCGCTAGGGAACAGGAGGGGAATTATGACTTTAATGGAATTTACTCTTCGCTGCAGGTGATATGAAATATTCCTTACATCCAGATGTTTAACTGCTTTAACTGAGAAGTAGACAGCCCCAAATATAGAGAAGCTCTTCTGTGAGAAAGTCATGGCAGGGGGCTTGGGGGGTGGAGGAGAGAATGAGTGAGTGAGTCAGTGAAACAGTGAAAGAAATAGGAGGAAGGGGTCTAATGAGAAGAGAATGTTCTTTGCTCTGGGTATTGAAGTGGGTGCTGGGCTTTTTTTTTGTGTGTGTGTGTGGCTTCTACTGCCAATTCCTGAGTAAGGGAGGGAAGAGAGGCGAAAGAAAGAGCAATGATGGAGGGAAGTGGGAAGTTGAGTGATTATGTGTCCAAAGAGGGGTCGTTAAGGTAGATGACTACTTAAAGAGCTCTGGCACTGTGTCCAAAAACCCTCAGGTTCAGGATTCGACTCTTCAGGCAAGTCACCCAAGAGCAGCTTCAACAAAAGAGGGAGGTGAAACTAAAAACAATTCTGAGAGTAAATAAACACAGCGGCTGTTTTCAGCGTGTTTCCTGAATTGAGCCGTCCAGAGCACAGAGCGGGTAAAGAATAGGAAGCAATCGCCCTGTCCCATCTGTCCTGGCTCTGCTGTGCTTAAAACCACGGTAGCTTTTTTGGCAGGCGGCACTGCGAGCGCAATGTCATAAAAGAGCTCTCCCTGGAGCAACACAGCAGCCAAGGAATATAGGAAAGAGAAGGAAGGCATGGAGCAGGGAAAAAGTTGAACTTGGAGAACAAGAGAACTTGCTGGAAAAGAGAAATGATCCTAGAAAAAGTTCTTTGAGGACCTTACTTCTCATTTGACCTGTTTCCAGTGGAGTGTTCTTTTTTTTTTTTGCAGATATTCTGTCCATAACCTCTGTCCACCTTTCCCAACATGGGCTGGCTGCTGGCTCTGGGGTCTCTGGCAGTAGCGCTGGTGGCAGCTATTGACTCAGAGAGGAAGAAGCACCAGGTGCAGCATGGCTCCTGCAGCTACACTTTCATCCTGCCAGAGGTGGAGCAGTGCCAGACCCGGGACATCCAGGTGACTAATTCCCTGCAGAGGGATTCGCCTCTGCCCCCAGAGACAGCTGAGCCCACCTGGCAGGAGAAGAAGCTGGAGAGACTGGAGAGCGCCACTGAGAACAACACGCAGTGGCTGCAAAAGGTACTACTGACTCAGACATGCCCACTGTTTCTGTCTCTCTAACTTTATGTTAACAATGATTCTAGAAGCTAAATGTAGTTTCTTAGCAATGCACCCACAATTCTGATACTAAAAACGAAATTTTATTTTAATTTAATAGTAATTTGCTCCAAATTGTTATATAGGGAACTAAATATAAATTGTTCACAGTGCACTCCAAATTCTGATTCTAGAAGCTACATTAACTTCAGTAGTAATTTTGATTCTAGGCGCTGAATGTTGTTCAGTAATACTGTACAACAGATTCTGATTCTAGAAGCTGTATTTAGTTTAGTAGTAGCATAATCCAGATTCTGATTCTAGAATTCTGAGTTCAATATTAGTACACCCCAGATTCTGATTCTAGAAGTGAAATGTAGTTCAGTAGTAATACACTACTAATTCTGACTCTAAAAGCAAAATTAAAACACTTTAAAATTTGAATTTGTAAGCTACATTTAAGTTAGTTAACACATACATTCTAAAATAATTTTGGCATCGTGTTCTACATTTATTGTCATGTGGTTCTGTGAATCTCTGATAATACTGTGCAAAATTTTTGCAGAAGCTTTTCTGAATGTATGATTCTTCCTGGGCGTGCTGGCAGCGTTGTCAGTGTCTGAAATGATATTTTAAGACCACTGGGAAATCCTGATTCCCATGCATGGCTCGAATGAGAAGACAATGATTTGGAGCCAAATGCATTTCTCTCTATCAGAGCAGCCCCCTCCCTCTCTGTCATAAATACAGCAGCAATAACCCTTGCTCTGACCTACATGGTCCAAACTTATCTTTGAAATACACATTTCAGCCTGGCTATTTAATGGGGGTGTTTTGATTGTTCTCTGTAAACATACCAACAGTTAAACCCTGCTAATGATAGTGTGGATGGTTGAGATTAGTCTGGGAGTTACAGGGGTGTTTCATTTTTTTTTACTTTGAAGGTCATTTGAAATCTCATCAAAGCATTTGCTATTCAATGGCTCTCCACCCAGCTCCCTATTCAGCCTAAACATGTTTCTTACATTTGTTCATGCTTGTACTTTTTTTCATTGTGTTTTTAATGAGAAGGTCACTTTTGACTGAATTGCATTGTTTTAAATGCATTGTTTCAAAAAGTCATTTGTTTTTTGTCCAATTCTGTTTTGTTTCCTCTCTGATTTTGCTCTTGTTTCTCATATAAATCTCTCTCTGCTTGTTCACCATAATTACATGGTTCATGTCAGCCTGTTGTGTCACATGTCCTGGGGTAACTCTCAGTCTTTGAGGCACCCCAGCTGGGGATAGTCCTGCTGTCTGTCTGACACATAGAGTGTTGGACGGTGGAAACTTTGGCTCTGTTATGCCGCCTCCCTTAAGATTTCTCTATAAACATACAGAGGGGGCAGGAGGGTTAGTGCTGTGTACATATGGGCAGACAAACTCAGCGATGCCAGAACATGACGAGGGAGTCAAACTATGCACACATCCGTTTAGTCTGTGTATGTGTGGGTCTCCTTTACGTTTTTATAGAAGGATTTTAATTGACACAATATGAACAAAAGGAAATTGCAGAAACTGCAGACAGGCCCTCAGGAAAAGTACATGTAGACTTCCAAAGGAAAGTTAAATGTTTATCTTAATGTAAGTTCATAAACAGATATTGATAGCTTTTCCTTAGGGAGAGCTAGTGTCTGTGATCACACTCCAGAGTGTTTATCACTTTGTATATGTCACTTATACATCTCTCTGGACTTGGTTTGAATAGTACACTTCAGTAACTTTGTTGATACTGCATTTAAGTCTCATATTTTATTAAATATCTATGAAATTCAGCTTATTTTCATAATCCGAACCCTGACCTCAAACTCAAACTAAAACTCACACTCTGGTCCACATCTAAACCTTGACCTTAACATTAGCAAGACTGAATAGTAACAATTAGATAGTTTCGACATCTGTAGATTATATGTAGGTGCCTGTAGTTTTCTGAATACTACTACTGAAAGAAGTTTCTTAAGGAATATTCTAAGAAGCCAAGATTTATTTTTGTTTTGTGTTTGTTTAAATCTTGTTGAACCGTAAAATGCTAATATGGTGACAACAGACAAAAACACTGTAATTTGGAAATTGAATAAGAAAAGAAATAATACCCCATTTCACATCCATACTCAAGTCTAAATGTGCGTCTTTCCACTTCCACAAATCAAGCTTCTATTCTCCAGGTCAATCCAACCATGTGGTGGTGGCCTAGTGGATGGGATACTTGCCTCATGGGTTCAAATTCTAACTTCGGCATACAACCACTGGATACCTGAGCAAGTACCTTGAGCCCCCTTAACCTCAAGTTGCTCCAGAGAGACTGCCCCCCTGTAGTTAGGGAATGGAAGTTGCTTTGGATAAAAGTGTCTGCTAAATTCCTTAAATGTAATGCATAGGCTTATCTGGAGGCTCAAGGCACCTCAACCTTGATGAAGCCTCTACGGCCACAAACTTGTGTGACATCATGACTAAACAAACAAGTGCAGGGTGGACATAATAGATAAGCCATTAAATGTAAATTACATGCAAGATAAGCGTCTACAAAACAATCTATAGTGTACTATCTGAATAAAATGCTTTCAAGGGGCTAACGAACTCCATATTAATATAATTGATTTTAGAAGAAACTGGCAGGCATTATGCACTTTTGGACATCATGAATGAATAATGCATGAATCGTTTTGGGGACCTACACAAAATATAGCCCTGGGGCCTCCGACCTAGTTAACGTTTCACAATCACCCACTGAGATGTTTTTCAAGTAAATGAGAAAGAATATGAACGACAGTTAAAACATATTGGTCTCACTGGTTTGTTAGACTGCCAGCAATACAAAAGATAAATGTATACTCTTCCAGAAAGGCTATATCTCTGCTCTGCCCACAGCTGACCACTTAGCTACGCAGCAATGTGTTTTTTCTGCAATGGAGATCTTCTGGATGGGATTTCCAAAATGAAAGACAGCTAGTAATTGTGATAACAGATTTAGCTGTCTGATGTCTCTGTTTAACGCTGCTTTTAATCCATTGTAATCTTCCCTGACAGAACTCCTCAGTTTGCACGTCAGTCCCTATCTCTCTCAGTTTAATGACAAGATGCACAAGCAGAGAGAGAAACAGTGAGTGAGACAAAGAGAGAGAGAGAGAGAAAGAGAGAATGGACAGCAACAGCAATGCTGGTTCATTTTATCCTCGCTGGACACGGTTGTTTTCTTGTTTTTCTCATTCGCCAGTGCTTCACTGGACACCCATTTGATTTTGTCATGGGCTGTTCCAGGGAATACAAAATAACAAGACAGCAAGACACTTAAATACAACCTTATTCTTCAATTCAACCCAATTAAAATATACTCAATTATCCTCAGATAGGACTAAAAATGTTCTGTTCATTTAAATGCAAAACAGAGCATCAATATTAATCTGTTCCCTTCAATGTGACATTTTTCCTTGTTGCTAAACATCACTAAAACAATGTTGCAGTGAATGAATACTGCACTGAAGCACCAGGACACAATTAGTGTTACATAGTACACTGGAAATCAGGCAGAATTTGTCCTCCATATGCCATTAGCTGTAAAAAGGCCACATCAATACGAAGTTTGTTTATTACTCGCAGATGGATGGTGTCCCTACTTTAAAGCTTGCATAATATTCACATTCATTTCCCACATGTGACAACCCATAATGCCTAAAACCAGATGAGTGTTTAAGACTCACATGTGGACTTTTCAGCACTTTGGAAATCACAGCTTTTCACAGGATGTTCTTTAAAAACCACAATGTCTTGTTGTCTTAATGCGCAGATGATTTTTGGTTACAGAGGGACACCATGGAGATATATGATGAAATGCTAGTGCTCCCTTTAGTCCTCATATGACTGTGATTAGACCATTTGTCTAAAAAAGGAGCCAAGTTCTGAAGAAAAGATGGATAGTTCAGTAGTGGTCATGTTCTATTGCTTAATTCCCTCCATGTGGTTTTTGTTCCAAAACTGACCGTGCTTTCCACAATCTTTAAATGTCCAACTCTTCCTTAATATATTCTCAAGGATCATACACTGAAAACAGTGATTTTACTTAATTTAAATGTGAGCATCATTTCCATGTGAATAAAACTAACTACATCAACACACTTTTATCTTTTGATTTACTTTCCTATGGCAGTAATCATGTTGACAGGAGGAACTTTATGCATGTGTAAATTATGTACAATCTAGTGAAAAGTGACTGATTTCCTCTAGGTTTGGATCTTTGAAACGCTAATTTGTTTTAGAAAGTGAAAAAAAAATCACAAAGTATACAAGGAAATGCAAAACACCTTTTAAATAAGAAAAGTGAAAAGTAATTGCTCCTTAACCAAATAATACCTGCAACCTTTATAAGCAACATCTGCAGCCAAATACTTTATGTAACTGAAAGTCAGTCTTCACATCACTTTGAAGAATTCTGGCCCACTCTTCTTTACAGAATTGCAGTAATTCAACCACACTAGAGAGCTTTGGAGAATGAACGACCTGCCTAACTTTCTCCCTCAGCCATCTCAATAGAGTTCAAGTAAGGACTTTGACTAATCCACTCCAAAGCTTTAATTTTGTTTTTTTTAAGCCTTGCTTCTGGTGGTCTTGCTTCTGTGCTTTGGATTGTTCCCTTGCTGCAGAACCGAACTGTGCTTGAACTTAAGATCAGACCGATGAAAGTATATTTTCAGAGCAGAAATTATAGCAAGTCACCCAGGCCCTGAAACAGCAAGGCACCAGACCATCATGCAACCACTATCATCATTAACTGTTATGATTTCCTTGTTGAAAAAGGCTGTGTTAGCTTTATGACAGATTTCCAGGAGGTTATAGCTTATATGTGTATTTTATTTGGCAAATGTGAGATGAGCATTTACATTCTTTTTAGTGGAACACAGATTTTGTACAGTTTTCTCGCTCATGGATACCAATTTGGGCATGTCTTTTTCTAACTTTGCAATCCAAAATCCATTGCATAACGTTTCTTACTGATAAGCCTATTACAGAGACCGAAAAATGAGAATCCCATCTAAGCTTACAGTACATGTTTGGAGGGCCAATATATAGTACAATTTTTTCCCCAACTCAAACAGTCCCAATCTGACAGTTAAAGGATGAATTGAATCAGGTGTGTTTGAGCAGGTAAATCACCTCCAGTGTATTTCAAAGTAAGTAAAGAAGCACTCTGATTTTCGTATCAGTGCACTTGCAGAAAAGTCTTTGGCTCATACTGCTCTAATGGATTATTCTGCTGTGGGTAGAAGCAGATGTGTATTTGGACTGAGATGGTGGTCTGAGCTCACTCATGTGTCCCCTGTCATATTTGCAGATGGAGAGTTACATCCAGAAGAATGTGCGCTCGGAGATGGTGGAGATGCAGAGGAATGTCATTCACACACAGACGGCCACCATGCTGGAGATAGGAACTAATCTCCTAAGCCAGTCAGCAGAGCACACGCGAAAGCTGACAGATGTGGAGACTCAGGTGCGCCAGATGAAGCGAGACTGACAGCATCTGCTGACACATAAGACATGGCAGTCGCACATTAAAGGATGTTTTCTTTGTGATTCATGTAACAACTGCCCAGCCCCAGCATGAGTCCAGGCAGCAGCTCTGGCATGTCGGTCACATCATCAGAATCTCTTCATGCATTCGACTGAAAGCAACTGCCTTTAACTGAATGTTAGGTGCCAGCGTGACTGAAATTTGTCTTCAATCTGAGAAGGTTTATAAGAGGCAGGTAAATTGACAAAATTGATATCATTTTAACTCCATCCGTCACTAGCTGTAACTTGAGCTTTCCGCATTAAAATATATGGTTCACTGTCTACTGCAGTCGGTGGGACAGTGAACATGCTGAATGGTGTTGGATAACTGACAGAAGACTATGAAAACCGCCCAACTAAAACAGGTGTACTGTTCATCCTCTCCAAATTGGATTTTTTTTCACACAGTTGTGTTTTCTACCTCTTTTGTGTTTTTGTTATCCCTGTGTCAGCAGTCCCTTGTGCATATGGTGCAACCTGAAAAAATATTTGGATGATTCTGTCAAAGGCATATGTTTGTTATATTAGTGTGGCTGGAAAAATAGAGCTGGTCACAAACACATGGTGAGATGATTACTAAGGCATGAACCCCTGTAAATTTAAACTGAGATTATATTTTAATCCTATGTTTAAGTCTGAAGGCATAATTATTATATTATAGAAAACAATAAATGTAAACTGGATTAAAATGGAAAAACAGCAAATCGCTGAGAACATCGGATAATGGTCATTTCTCAATAGAACACAATAGAAAACATCCCAGAGGAAATATTCTCAATATTCTAAAATGTTCTTTGTCGCCTTTTATGCCTTAAATTTGATCTGAAATCATTGTGAGATTTTACTCACATTGCTCTCTTTTCAATGTGAGAGCAATTTTCCCTTTCTTCTGAAAAACAACTCAAATTTCTCACTTTGATCTAAAGTCTCATAGATCTCTAGGCAGTCCTACAGAATAATATTTACATAAGATCTCATTATTTTCTTCTTTAGATCTCTTCTAAATCTTTCAGGGCAGAATGAGATTTCCTGCTTGTCTAGACTGCCTTCAGAGCTTCTTACAATTAAATGTTTGTTATTGTTTGTGAAGATCCTTTTAAGGGAGAGTTAGGAGATGGAAATTCAGAAACTGGTGTCCTTTGATTAATTTTCCTTGGTAAATATTCTTAAGAAATGTTCCAACTCTTCATACTCTTCCTCTGCTTAAAGGTACTGAACCAAACGAGTCGTCTGGAGATCCAGCTGTTGGAATACTCTCTCTCCACCAGCCGCCTGGAGAAGCAGCTCCTACAGCAGACCCAGGAGGTCTCTCGTCTCAGTGACAAAAACAGGTAAAGCCCACTTAGTTCACACATTAGAAGAGATTACATTCATTAAAAAATCCATTTGTTGCATGCAGGCACTAGATTGAAGTTTTAAATTGCTACATTTACAATAATGGCAGAGGAGCTCTCTCTCCAATTATTTGGTCATCCATCATAACATACAGTTAATGATTTTTATCATGCTTTTGGTGGTTCCGAAACTATGTACAAACGTTGTTCTAAACCTTTATTTCTCCATTAATGATGAATGTGTGGCCTCAGTAGGACAGAGGTGCCCAATTACTTAAACCATGGTATGTGCTGAATTCCCATTCTTTTTAGTGAACCTTGCTTTGGAGATGAGCTAAAGGTGGATTGGGTGGGGCTTGTCAGAGGAAAACCCCTTCAAGGGGTCAGATGATTGAGGACACTACTGGTGTGAGAGGAGTGCTTGTTTTTACTATCCTTTCAAGTTGTTTATCATTCCAACTCCTGGAGAAAATGTGTCTAGCAAAACAGACCACACACCACCTGTTCCACATCTGCATGTGTTTTCCCTCTGCTATCGATCCTAACCTCATCATGATGTGCAAATAAACAATGTGTCCTCATCATCATATGCAGTATGACAGAGATGCCACTGCTGTCTCAGGGAACTAGTAAACGACGAAAGAGAAGAAAGAAAGAAGAATCCACTGTCACCGCTTTCCTATAAAACCTTTTCACTCTAATGCCTAAAGATACAGCTGAAAAATACAGCTGTAAAAAAAACTTCTATAATTTGCACACATTCAGTGTAATGTATTCTTCAATTTACCCCAGAAACATTTCCTGTGCTACTGGCTGCCCACACAACCCCAAAGGATGACAGATCCACCCCAGTTACAAGATGTTCTTTTCATCAAAGATTGCTCTTTTATTTGTCCAAGCATACCCATGGTCACCTTGGACAAGAAGTTTGATTCAAAATGCCTCAGAGGTGTTTTGCATACTTAGGGCATTATTTTTCGATGACTTTGTATTTCCTTTTGATCAGGGGCGTAGCAGCCAATTTAAAAGTGGGGGGGGGGCAGTATGGTGATGTTAGCCAAGTGTGTTCATACAGTATAATAAATTCGAAATAGAAAAACAATGGGCATTTTACAGCACCAAAGTGGCAATTTGAGGAACATGCCAGGATAACTCGCACTGTGTGTTTGAAAAAAGGATGTAATCGTACTCTGCTTTTTTCTAGGGTGCATTTTTCCCCAGACAGCCAAGTGGGTGAACGAAAGAAAATTCACAAGAGCAACAAGATTTGAAGCTCATGGCAGACGCTAAAGAGATTTGCGCTGTGATTGGCTAAATGTTAGTTCACTCAAATGTAACGAACAAATCAGAGAACATGTACGGAAATATTGGCGCTAGGTCAAAAAAAGTGCGGGGGACGTGTGTGTCCCCCCCCCACCCACCTACTATTTGCATAGTCTTAAAAGAAAAATGACAAAACATCAAAATAAGAGAAATAATGGAGTGTTTAGAGAACTTGAATAATTCAAAGAAAATAAATCTCTTGTTCACTCAAATAAGATTTGATTCAGGTGTTCGGTAATCAGTACCTCATAAAGCAGAATGAGGTGCTTGTATAGGAATGTAACAGAGCAGAACTGGCATGGAAGGGTTGTGATACTCATAGAGATGCTGATTTAAAAATAAATTGCACTGCTCTCTTAGCTGTATATATAAAGTAAAGTGAGATTGTAAAACCTCAAAGCTCCTTCATTTAAAGCCTAGCCTGAATAATGCATTATCGCCTTATGTTCATCCCTAACCATGAGGCCTGCTGGTAGCATTAACACAGTGAGTAGGGAGAGGGAATTAGGGAATGATGTCTTTCGAAGTGCCAAAAGTGGCTTGTTCAATCCATGCGGCTGGATTGTTTCAATAAATAACTGCCACAAAGTCGTTAGTAAGAGTCATAAAGATCAGGCCTGCAGGATTTATTGTCTTCATTTGCAGCACAATGTGTTGCAAACCCACACAGACTGTCAAAGTGTTGCCTTTGGGTTTGATGGAGAGGGCCAGCCACTGGCACCATCTGTGAATCCTGGGAATGGCCAGGTGTTTCTCAGAAATGGAGCTCTACCAGCCACTCTGCAAGTAATTCTGCAAATAATCATAGTCGTTATGGATCTGCAAGTAATATTGAAGGAATATGTCAACATTTCCCAAAAATCTTTGTCTGCTGAATCAACCTATCAACCATCTATTATTGTGCACAATAACTAAATTCATTTCCCTTTACTGAAACCGTTGCCTTGGTAGTACCCTCTCTGGAACAATGCAAATTTACTTCAGCAACTTCAGATGCCTCAGTATTAATAAGAGTGTTCTGTATTTTTTCACCACAAATGTTCTGACAGGATGCATCCACTGCATTTCATTGCAAATGTGTTTTATTTACTGGGCCCTTTTCATGAAAAGTCCATTTTTAAAAGCATAATGTAGTATGTAAACACTGTAAAAGGTTTCAAAATATGCCATGCACTACCCAGTGCTTACAGTCCACATAAACACATGAAGCTGCAAAAGCAGCCTGTTTTGAATTTAGAAGGGTAATGTTGTTTATTTGTCTTTTCAGCCAAAAATAGCCCCCCACAGTTATGAAGAAGTAATATGGAATGTTTCAGTCCACACTACGTTTTGGACAGACTACTTTTTGAAACTATATGGGCACTTTAAGTGATTCTGACTGTGTGGCAGTGCATTATTGTACATGGCATAGATAGATATTAGGTGGACCTAAGTTGCTGTATTCCTTTAAACAATATTTTGTCAGTGTAGAGATGTCTGTAAGTATTTTGCCTATGAATAAAGTTGCAGGAATTTGGTGTTACTCTCTTTCTGCACCACAGTTACTTGGAGCAGCGATTTGCAGCCATGGAGACCAGACAGAGCCAGGAGCTGCAGGTAATCCAGCAGGAGAAGCTGCAGCTGCAGGAGCTGCTGGACAGACAGAGTCGCCAGGTCACCCTGCTCGAGGGACAGCTGGCCAGCTCCATCCACAACAGCACTCTGCTCCAACACCAGCATGCTACTCTCTCAGACATAGTACAGCGGCTGCTGGCCATGGTCACTCACTGCAACGGTCAGTGCCAAAGTCTCCTCAGCACGCATGAGGCTGTCTGGAAAGCATGAGTGTGTTTATGGTAAACCTGAGTGAGTGATTCAGGACCAGAAGACTTTGTTTAAGGATTATGGGCTGTTGCTTCACTCAACATGGGATTATGGGAAGTTGTAACATTGCTCCACATGTCATGTTAGTAAATCCCCCATATTTTATTGCAGAACCTAATGCATATTTTCTTTCCCTCCCAGATATTACCAGTCCCTCTAAAGAGAAGATGGAAATCTTCCGAGATTGTTCTGACATCTTCAAGTCTGGGATAACTGAGAGTGGAATATACAGCATTCACCTCGCCAATAACACACAGACAATTGAGGTAATAATTAGCAATTGCTCTGTATTGTAAAAGGTTTATAGTTCTATCATTGAAAATAAATAACCTTAATACAGGTTTCAAATGAAAACTCCAAGCACTGAAATATCAAGAAAGTGCGTTTGAATTATTCACGCAGTCTGTAAAGCATTTGGTGGCATGAATCTTGATTATCCAAGAAGCCAGGCGTTACACTGGCAGTGTTGACATTTAGATTATTTTATTGTTTTCGACGATCACATTAAAACCTGGCAGGACAAACTGTTTTAATATAATGCAGTTTAGAATGTTCTGCAAAGGGTGGAATGAAAATGTCATGCTGGGGATGAGAATGCTAAAATAAGAAGTTGGAGAACCGTTCCCCGCAGGCTCTAATGTAGGCGAGCCTGATTCACAATGTAAAAAAGCCTTCTGAACCGAGGGTCCCCGACTTTTCTGCTTGTGGTTTGAATGACTATCAGCTCTTGCGATCAAATTTAATTTCTGGCAGATTTTTGTGGTACAGACCTGTAGGAAAAAAAAACTGAAAACAAAAAAACATGCAATAAATTGTTTTTGTTATTCATTGCCTTTTCTCTAATGCACTCTCTGCCTTTCCTCTATGTTTCCCGTGGGCATACGAACCAGGTGTTTGGCGTATGTTTTGTAGTTTCATGCCAACTTTATGTCTAAAGCGGCTTTGCAGTGAGAAAACTAAGAGATGCAGCCTCACCACCTTCTTCTTTCCCTGTAGCAGCAAACTGGGTGGCTCATTTCATGAAGTTGACATTGTTTGACTTATTTTGTACTTTTTTTCTTGTTGCTACAAATTGGCTACATTTGTAAGAAATGCTAAAAAAAATCAATGAAAGCAAAATAAAATGCAAGCTGATCTGACATTCCAAATACATGTAAAAGGATTTTCTATTAGCATTCCATCAGCAATGACACCTAAAATATACCTGCAAACGTGTACAATGAAGCAAAACATCAGTAACGGTGGACTAACTACATTCACGTCTGGCCTTGGTAATGACGTGGTAAAACACTGGCCTTGTTTTCTGCTTGTCCTAATAGATTACTCACTCAGTTATAGGGTTTTTCACTCACTGATGAAAAACCCTCTAACTGTTGTTCACTGTTTCTGGGTGGATTTATGCTAACAAGTGAAGTTTTCCCAAGAGGTATGGGCAAGCTACTGCTGAATGATTTGGCTCTGGGTTATGTCTGCCATGAAACCTGTGGAGGTGGAGAGTTACTCTCAAAGGATTATGCAAAAGAGAGGTTAAGCCATAGCCGAGGTGGAATGAATTCATCCTGTGATTCCGAAGGTAATTTGAATATGGAACCTTGAGAATCAATCTGTTAAGCATCAGTGGAATGGAATATTCCACCATATGAGTTGAACATTAAAGGCAGTATATTTTAAAACATTAGAACATGGTTGGCATTTTCAGATTTCAAAATGTATGCTCAGAGGCCAGGGCTATGGTTTAATGCACTGACCGAGCCAAGGAATGGTAATGTAGTGAAAAAAAGATCTTTAACCTTGTTTTAACAGCAATTTCTAGGACCTGTTATTTACTCTGGATGTTTTACATCCAAGAACATTTTGAAAATATCCCAGGAATCGATGCTGAAGTGGATGTTGTATTTATGAGCAGAATCCTCTGATGTTATCCTTGACTGTGGTCATAGTACACGTCTAACACGTTTCCGTCCTTCAGCAACACATAGTGTGGTTTTCATCGTAGGCAACATGAACAGCTAAGTTTGGCAACACTATGAAATAAATGAACAAATAGAGGAGAGAGAAACTGAATTTTATATGCTAATATGGTTTTAGTTTGAGGGGTCCCATAAACTCTGGCTGATTCTTTCAAAACATGATTTGTCCACTTTTCAGTTTTTAATATGCAACTTTATTATTGCAATATAAAATTAATAGCTTTTGCCTCACAAACGGGTTTGAATGGTTGCAGTTTTCCATGACAAGGCTTCTGCATGCCTGTATTAATCCTCTATAAGATTTTATTTTCCTCTGAGTTTTGAGTAAAAAAAAAATTTCATTGTGTCGCAGTATGCAAGACAATACTTTGAGATAATCAAACCAAAATTCAAGGAAAACAACAAATACAATAGTGTGAGCCATAATAATCTCCATGTCTGTCAAGAACATCAGTTGGTTTCTTCCTATTCTTCTATTTAAAATGATTAATGTAAAGAGCTGGCAGTGTTGTTTTCCCTTTCTGAAGATTTTAAGTAGTTGCTACAGGAATACTACTGTAGTTTTTCTTCTCATTATTATTATTATTATTATTATTATTATTATTATTATTATTATTATTATTATTATTATTATTATTATTATTATTATATACATAGAGGGAGGAGTAGCATGTAATAGTGTAAAAGTGGTAGTATAAATTGCTGATAACAACCAGTAGACTATTATTCTTAACTTTAAACTGTGACTCAATCTTGTTCCAACATTTATCCTCTCAAATATCACTCTAACTGTAGAGTCTCAGGACACCCAAACCCACAAAAGACCAGAAGTAGAGCTCTGTTTCATCAACAGGTTTATTTTCAACATGATAGCAATGGAATCAGTGTTGAATGTAAACTACTCAGTGTCCTAGGTGTGCAGATAAATACAACCACTATATCAATATTATCGTTGTTGTTACAGAAGTGATGTAATGTAATAGAAATAAATAAATAGAGAACTACTTTTCTCAACTTTAAATTGGACCTCAGGGTTGTTTTAACATGTAATGGCATAGCATGTAAATGAGATTAAGTTTTTACTCAATAATAATAATAATAATAGTAATAATAATAATAATCCTCATCATCATCATACACCATCATATTGTTGTTAGTTGTAGTAATCACAAAAGACCTTTTCTAACTTTTAACTGTGGCTCATTCCCATTCTCACATCTCTCCTCCCAAATATCATCCTAACCTTGAAGTCTCAGGACATCCTGACCTACAGGAGACAAAACAGACCACACACTGTTATCTTCAAATGAGGAGTCCAAACTTTTAAAGGACCTCTTACCATCACTGCTATCCTGCGAAGCAGCTTGTAAAAAATCTTTTTGAAAAATGACTCTGCCCAACTAGGTGTTCTGTGATATGAAGACCAGAGGAGGAGGCTGGACTGTTCTTCAGCATCGCTTCAATGGCTCTGTGGACTTCCACCGAAGCTGGAAAGAATACAAAATAGTGAGTTTCTTCAGTGTCCCTATTCAACTGGTCACACATAACTGGTCAGCCCTGATTAATGTGCATGCCTGGCCAGCCTTTACTTGATTATGGAAATTACTCTATCTTGGTTATACTGAAAACAAATTTTCTTGATAGACTGGGGCTGAGCTTAGCTCCTAAGTTTTAATGTGACAAATCGAATGCTGAGTACTGATGGCCTACTGACCCTTGCTGACCTTATTTGGAAGGGAGTTGTTTTAAGTGTGCTCTGGTGTCACTTGCTGTTTTTACACCTGTGTTGACTCCTTACTGGCTGGGCAACTCCCTCGCATTGATCTTAGCAGCAAATTGGAACTAACTTTCTTACCTTCTTATGTGCGTTGACCTCTAGAAATAACCTCCAGTGTACTCAATGAAGCAAGAAGGCGCTGAGGAGAGAGCTCACTCCATTATATTTTTATGGAGCGTGTTTGGAGTTAGTGATTCAGTGCTGGACAAAGCTAAATGCAACACCCTGGATATAAAGCTTTGATTTAATGATACCTAGCTTAGAGTTTAGAATTTTAAAACTTGTTTTAAAAGCTATGACTCGTATCTGTAATATAATGATGTGCTGTCCTTAAGCCCTGCCTTAGGTATGGGCCCTTATTAGGCTTTTAAATGAGGCAGCAGAGGTAATTTCTCTCACCCACTTCAGTAGATAAATTACTATGGCTACTCTGGGAATACCCTTCTCACAACAGGCTGCAAAGTGCAAAACAGTTTTCTTCCTTTTTGCTCTTTATTTATTTTCCAAGAAAATGTTTTTACAAGTGGATGATAAATATTTGGCCCCGGCCAAAGCGTGGGATTAGGGAGGCCCCCTAGATGGTTGATAATATCTGCACTGAGGTGTTTGGGTGCCTAGCCACAATATTTAAATAACGCTGGACAAATGTTGTTCATTTACCAGCGCAGTCAGACAGAAACGATGTATGTTAAACCACTTTACGGGGGTACATTTTCCTGGGCTTAAATGCGGAGGTAAATTAGAAGCAGATGTCTTCAGATGGCAGACAAAAGTCTTGAATATTCATCTCTTATGCAGGGATTCGGAGACCCCTCAGGAGAATACTGGCTAGGAAATGATGTCATCCACCTGCTCACCTCATCCCAAGACTACACTCTGCAGGTCCAGCTCAAAGATACAGAGGGAAACCAGGCCTATTCACAGTATGACCACTTCTACATCGATGGAGAGGAGAAGAAGTACAGGTTTGGAACATTTTTTTCCGACACGGACAATAGTACTTTCAGCTGTGATATTCTGAGAACATGGAAATTTTGGGTCAAGAATAACCCTTACTTGTCGAGCAGGTTAACTGATCATGTTAATGGAAAAGTAGTCCAAGGTAATTTTGTATAATTTTTTGCATTAACATCAGACAGTACAGACAGTTTAAATCCTCTGGATTAGGTCATTTTCTTACTAATCAAATTAGCGTTCTCTATTGTTTTGTTAAAATATCAGACCAAAGGATCACAATCAACATGATAAATTAAGTATGGCCCTATGGGTGAAAATCGAGTTCATATTATTAACTTGAAACAAATCTTCAGAATTGTGTAATTCAATTGTAATCTATAGGCAGCTATGGGCAGCTGGTAGCCTAGTGGTTAGGGCATTCGCTCTGCGACCAGAAAGTCCAGGTTCGATTCCCAAGACCGCTAGG
>JBBPDH010000136.1:13808637-13821940 GCA_037974565.1 Clupeocharax schoutedeni
CATTGAGCTGCTTTAGGATGAACTGGACAGAAGAGTGAAAGCAAAGCAACTTATAAGAGCTGCACACTTATGGGAACACCTGCTGCAGAGTTGGGGAGAAATTTCTGCCGAATAAACATTGAGAACTGCTTGAATTTCAATACAAACAAACAGAAAATATGTGGTGTTCTAAAACTTTTGACCAGTAGTATATCTAGCAGTGATCTTTAAAGCATTGCCCTCCTCACTATGTGTGGAAACAAAATAAACATCCATCTTCTTCCTAGCACTGTAACTCACTTTAACTCTGCTCTACTAATTGTGTCACTAACAGTTGGTATAAGCTTTTTTCAGGCATGCATCTATTTAAAGCCATGACTTGATTAATGAAAGTCACCATACTTTTACCTAATTACGTTTGTTCTTTCTGCAATCTCCTTTTTGATGAATGACTAAGGATTTTGGCTCCTCATATTCATACCCCAGTGAAACTTTTTTTTTTTGGACTAAATTTACTTAAATGAAATGTTACTATTTTCTCATATTTCAGTATAAAATACAGCTACTTAACCACTATTATGCTTAAGTGAGCTTTTTTACCTATCCAACAAAAGGTGCCTATAATTATTTAGCTGAATGCATATGGAAGCCACTTGGCAGATGTCTGTCTGGCAGTCGCACACGTGACATTATTTACATTTACATTTACGGCATTTGGCTGATGCTCTTATCCAGAGGGAAGTACATCAGTCCTCACGTAGTCCACAACTGGTTCTTGAACATGTAAACAGTCCACGTCAACTATTTATCCGAAATACTGCACCTATACAAAATCTGGCAAATAATAATTAGCCAACACCTGCCAAACAATACCGGAACAACATAAGCCATAGAAAAGTCAAGAAAAGAGACTGCTTACTTTACTTTTAAGTTAGCAGTAGAATACGAGTAAGCAGTAGAAAACCTACATGCATGCAACACCATCTCAAAAGAAACAAATATGAGCATGGAGAGCAATACGTGTTCAGTAGCTGGAAATATAGCCATTACTTTAAATTACTATCAGGTAAAGGCAAGAACATTATTGAGTTGTCGTGGGTTTGTAACACTCAATAATAAAATGTGTTTTTTTCACGTAACTGAAACAGTGATGACAACAACTTGCATGCAACAGTTAGGATTAGAGTCAACATATCTGCCGTGTGGTCACATTTCTATATATCTAAGAAAGACATGTGGAAAGCTGTTTGTAAAACACCTGATGCCGAAATTTCTAGAGGGGTGCATGCACAAAGACTTTCTCAGCATCGGGCTTAATTTCATCATATAATATCAAATCATCCTGATCGAGTACAGAAGAGGCAAGACCCTGTGGCAGACGTTTTTGAAAAGGCAAGAAAGTTTTCCAGCGATTCCAGTAATATATATGGGCTGCGCCTGTCTTTGTTTTAATACACTTTTTAGTTAAAGGCCTAAAGAGAATGTTGTTCTATTTTTCAACAGTTTAAATAGCACTTGCTCTGAACGCACTTTGTTCATGCACTTCATTCAGAATATTAAAATGCACTTGAATTCACTTGCTTTATGAGAGAAGATATTTAATTGTATAATATTTCAGCTATCTTGTTTTAAGGTTACTCATGAGTGCACTGTAAAAAGTGCTACACCCACAAAGTAGATTTTATATACTTTAAATATTTGTAATCTAGTTTATTTTATTTGTTGTTTTACTAAAAAGTCTCAATATACTTTCTCTTTACTTAAAATATATGAGTTTTTTTTGTGCTAAGCTGTTAACGGCGTTAACGTGCGTTAATGCATGAGATTCTTATCGCGCGGTAAAAAAAATATCGCCGTTAACAACGCCACGGTTGCAATTTCGAGCCTTCAGGCAGTAGTTGTGCGGGCAAATAAGGGAAAGTATAAGGTATGGTGTTTTATGGACAACAGGCAAAATGAGCAGAGTTAGTACACTTTTGCATTACTAAAGCAGATGCACAGATTTGACTGTAGAGATGTATGCTGTCGGATTTTAGAGATTTGATTGGTTTTTAATGCTGCATAGTCAATTAATTATATACTGTATTGTTGTTTGAAAACGCCCTAAACTATTTCTAATCTTTTGCTTAAATAAGTTACATTTACCACTGATTTTTAACCTTATTAACCCTTTCATGCATGGCATAAACTACAGTGGACACATATTCAAACCCCATTTAAAAACACAAGGTTTGCAATATATACCCCAAACCACCATGGGGGGGTGTCTTCTAAATCCACCTTGTATTGCATGTATAATGATTGTCATTATCAGTAATCATAACAAGAGATATTGCATCATAAATCCAAGATGTCGGACAACAGTGGGCATGACACTGTGGCCTCTGAGGTATCTGTCAGATCCTTTTATTCTAAAAGAAATATGCAGGTACAAAAAATATTTTCTAATTACGTATGTACCAAAGAATACTTTTATCAAAGTTTAATCAGTATGGTTTTTGTACTTTTTTTTCTCTGTGTCCAAATGTAAGTGTCCACTGTAGTGGACGTCATGCACTAATGGTTATATTTTGGTTTTACGGACACTATGTAAGAATTTGCTAAATTAGCCCTAATTACTGATGGTATGAGGTATGTATTATCTAAATATTATTAAAAACTAATTTGTGAACTGTAAATATGCAATATATTATAATATGTATGTTATATTCTAACAGGACGCTACAGATGACGGGACACTACAGGTGAAAATAGGGAAAAATAGGGTAAAATAGGGCAACATTTTTATCTAACAGATATCAGCATGAATTTTGCCCAACTATTTGCCTAAATCATCGTAACTTTGTTTTGTATTACAAGATTTAAAAAATATTTTATGTTCAAATATGCAAATTGGGTATTTCCTTTGTAAATACACTCATTTGCATGCATTTCAAAATGCCAATATAAACAATAGATAAGGCCAGATTCACAAGTATTGTTTAATTTTGTTGACAGATAGCCTACAATAGCTTTTACAGAGACTTTATAGATAATTTTTTAAACAATTCCTTTTTTTTTTCCTTGAAAAGTAAACTACGGAATTTTTAACCCGTTCAAAATAAATGTATCTTTGTCAAAATAAATTTTAATTAAAAAAAATCTATTTCACATGTCTTAAGTCTTTTTTGTGGGTAAAAAAAACATGGGGAAAAAATCCACCTCAGTGATTTAATAATTCATGCATGAAATGGTTAAAATCTGGCTAACATGCATTTTCTTGATCTTTAGATACCCAAGCTGTCACGGCTGAGGTCCGATTATGGCCACCGTTTGTCCTCCCAGCTGCCTCTCGTTACCTGCTGTATTTAGGTTCTGTGTGTATGTCTGTTCCTGGTAGATTCATTGTCCTCATTTTCCCCGTTTTTCTGTTTCCTGCCTGACCCCTGAATAAACACCCCTGAGATGGATTCCCGTTTCCATGCCTGCTTCTTTCCATGAGGCAGTTCGCCATCCTGGGGGTTTACACCTCCCCTGGACCGCGACACAAGCACTTTTGTTACCTGGGGTCTTCAAGCTTCACATTCAGGTAAGAAAAACTTCAGAATAGATACAGTACATCTATTCCCAGGTAAATAAAACTGCAAATAATAGTGTGTGCTCCATACAATTAGGCAGATAAGATCACCTTTTTGCCTCTTCATCGCCACAACAGCAGTTACTTACAATCAGTCATTCTTTATCTGAGGCAGTTTGGTAAGCTGTCAGTTCCCTCTAACATTTACTCAACTTTTTTTCTGTGATAATTTAAGATCCTGACATGTGATGACTACAATCCTTAATCAATTATAGCCACTTAAGCAAGTTAAACCTTGTAGTACAGTTGTATGTATAGTAGGACCTTTAAGAGCAATCTGACATCAGGATGTGAATTTTGATCTTACTTTTAGATTTTACTTTTTAACAGTATCCATCTGCCTCTGTGGAGAAAAGGAGAGTGGTCCTGAGATGCCTGATTGAGTACATAGGGGAGAGACAGGAAGACCTCATCAGTGTCTACCATGTATGTATTGGGCTTAAAGCTGTTTGTATGTTTTCATATTTTGAGGCACATTATATTCATCTCTTTACCTGTCTGTCTGACCAAACTCTTGATTCTTTTATTGTCTCCACCAATAAAGTGAGGAAACAGAACTACTGTAATAATTTTTGACATTGTAGTTCCAGTGTGGTACAATGGGATGTTATGGCTCACATTTACCATTATCTAAACATTGCAGATTGTGCAGTTTGGATATTTCACTTTACTGTTCAGAACAAGTTGAAAATACACATACACTTATTGTGTACATTTGTGACCACATGTATTGGTTGTTTTGTAGTCCCTGTTAAGTGACACTGGTTGACATTGAATAAATATTATTGTCTTCAATCTATCTTCCCATCTTTTTCTTCTTCAATTTAATTTGTAATTGATATTAACAAAATCTGTACTCACTGTAGTAATTAGACTATATAGTCATTTAGATTTTTTCTGAGGTTATAGGCAGGACTCAATTGAAATGTTTATTCACATATGAATAGGTTAATTTTACTAAATAAATTTCATAAAACCTAATTAAAAATGAGTACAGGTTACATGTAGCAACTCACAAATAAGTTACCTGTGGCAATAAAAGCAGGTTTATCTAACTGAGCAATACTAGTACTATTAGTTAACTCAACTTGATTTTGTTGTGTTTGTATTAAGTAATGTTACAGTGTTTATTGCACTTAAAAAAGGCTGCAAGTTGACTCATCCAGTGCAGCCACTTACATTTACCAGACACTTTTATTCAAAGCGACTTCCATTCTCTAACTACAGGGCACAGTCTCCCTGGAGCAACTTGGGGTTAAGGGTCATGCTCAGGGACGCAGTGGTGGTGCTGAAGGTAGGATTCGAACCTGTGACTTCTTGGTCTGGAGGCAAGTATCCTACCCACTGAGCTACCTTCACCTCCAGCCACTTGCCTCACTTTTTATAAGTTAGATCTAGGTTTTACTTTTTACAGTGTGAGGCCAAGTAAAATATTTTAATTCATATCTTATTTTGTATTGTGCATTGTTTGTTTGCAAATATTTTCATAATTTTGTAACAGATTTGAACATGAATATTAAAGTATGCAATTGCAATACTTGACTTGTAATGTCAGTATTACAAAAAAATTGGTATAATAATTTCTTTTGGTTTTTGGCCAAGTTGTTACGTGTCTTGGCACGTATGTGTATTTTTGTGTCTGTGTTCCTTTATTGTCTTATTTTAGGCACAGCTATTTTCAATTGGACAGGAGAGCTGTCAGTCACCTGATGTCATGCTTCTGCTGGTTCCTGGTTGGATGATCATCCTTCGTGTGTGCAAGTCATTGTATGTTTGTCTCACTTTGTCACATTAGGTTGGGATAGTTAGAACACTGATTTCACTTCACTTAGGGTCTGTTTGTGTATTAGATTCACTAGGAAGAGGCAGACACCACTTGTGTATGTTTGGGATTAGTTTAGAGGGAAGAGAGGCAGGTGTAGGGTTGTTTTGTTATTTTTTTTCCTTTGGTGTTGTCTTGTGTTCCCACCTAACAGTGTATATAGTGATTCTGGTTGTGTACATAAATTTGTAAATATTTTTACCTATAAACTTTTGTAAATAGACTTCATGACTTTATTTCATAGGGACTCCTTTTGTGTTATACCCTCCACATGTACCAGTATCATCATCTAGCGACATAAAACAAGTGTTTCCTCATTTTCGGTTTCAGCTAAAAAAAGTCATTTTGGTGTATCCCTAGTAACTAGTAATCTAACAAGTATGTAACTAATTACTTTTAAAATAAAGCAGTCACATTAGTAATTTGATTATTTTTAAAGGGATCAATAAGTTATCAGTCGTTTAATTACATTTTTAGACTAACTTGCCCAATACTGCTTATGAGTGAATGCAATCAAATCTTCACAGCAGTGTTTCAAGATTTAGCATAATGTTTGGTGAGAAGAGACTACAAATCAGTTAATACACCCGAGAAATATACTTGGTATGCACAAGCATACTCGTTATCACGCTAAGTATGTATGTACATTTTGCAGTGCAACAAGAGTTATTGTGATTATTGCAAATATGGAGGAAGCTTCTAAATGAAATTCATTACTAATTCCAATTAATCCCTTTACAGCACTCAGTTGCACATTTACAGTATTAAACAGGTATGAGATCATAGTTTCCTTTTCTTTTTGCCAAAGCATGTCATATTTAAATTATTAACTGACGAAAACACAACCTAGGGAATTAGTCTCCATATATTCTCCAAAATCACATTTTTATACATTCATGTTGGTTATTGCCATGGCCAAATGTGGTGATCGGCAAGGTTGTTTTTGATTGTCACTAGCTTTATATTTTTGATCTAGCATACCTTGCTGTAAATCTTGGGGATGAACAGGTGCTGTGTCCTACAGCTTTCACCTGAAGTTTTTTTTTACTTTTTGGGTACTACTAAACTATGATCATTATAGTGTTGTTTTCATATGATTTTGTTTTTGTAAGCACTGACTGGGCAGGTAAAGTGTTACAATATATTCTCAAGGTCAAAGAACAAAAGTAAAACATGTTTATTCAGATTATGATATTTGGAAATTTATACCAATTTCTACTTTTTCTGACCCATACAGAATGTCTGTTACAAGGAATGTTATTCATACTCAAGACTTTTGTATGAGCCGTGCTCAGGTAGTGTGCTCATGCGGAAAGAAGAAAAATAGGAAATGTGAACACCCTGCCATTTGAACGACAACATTATTAGCCTCTAGTCACACAAAGACACTGAAGGAGTCAGAGAGTACACCAGTCACTGTTATTCCTTGCTCCCCTATCAAGACTCTCATCTTTTCCCCCTTCTCTGCTCCCTCTCCCTTTGGCTCTCGGTGCTTGTTATCTGCCAAGGAGAGGTCTTTCCTCTTTCAGTGAGCAGTTGCAGCAGCAGGCAGTAATAAAAGCTCAGGACTGTGTTACTTTTATAAACCCATCAGCAGAATGAAATCAGGTTAAAAGGAAAAGCATGAAAAAAGCAAACACTGATAGCAATCTCAGGTGTATGGCAAAAAAGGCCAAGGTTAAAATCAAGACCATTATATAGAATGACTTCTACCTGCAGCACCATCTCTATCAAGTATGATGAATATTCTGGGTGGATTTGAGTGCTCTGTTGTTATAGTTAATGTAGAACTTCACAATAAGTTTTAGCAGACTCTTATCATTCAAATCCATAGCAGGATTTTGCATAAGCGTCAGATGCAACATCAATAATATCACTCCATATGTCCCTTAAGCAGAATATTTTTTGCTGTTCTCTATGTTTAGTGACTGATCCAGCCATAGGATATTACACTTCTGAAGGCTAGAGAACTCTGAGAATCAGCACGCACACACCAGCTAGCACAATTTAGCATGAAATGGGTAAATGGCAAGGAGGCAGCACAGTTCAACTTTTGGCATAGTTTGAAACCAGCCGTGTGATGTGTAGACCAACCACATTATGGCCATCAATCAAATATCTCTCAGTGGCTGATTCAGTTTTTATTTACACAGTGGGGGAAAAGCCTCACTGTAATGAATCAGATTCCTGTAACAAGGCTCATTTTTCTTCCAAGTCAGGCAGGTGCAAAATTCGTCAACATTGTTCATTTGCATCGTTATTGTACCGTGTGAGTTTGAATCTCATTAGGTGTTGTGTAGATATTGTTGCTGTCAGGATAAACTATTGTACAGACTTTGACTTCTAGAAATTTCAACAAAAATCACTAATGAAAAAAAAAAAAGATTGTTTCGACAATTCCAAAATGTGAAATTACCTCCACTTGAACCATTTTTTGGTAGACTGACTGCTTTAATACAAAGTTTTTTTAATCCAATAAAAATGAAATATAGAGTTTGTGCAAAACAGCCCTCCAAGATCAGTTAAAGCCCTTCAAAGTTAATGTGCCAGTCTGATCCATAATTTTGCTAAAAAGATAAGATTAATGTAGGATAAGGATAACATATTTTTTATTGGATCACATATTTAATGAATGAATCAAAAACTACATTACTGCTCATGTTCAAGAATTTGGGACAGATTGATGTAGAGAGTGAGGATATTGTAAATACAAGAAATTTAGTTTGTCTGAATTATGTGAGGATTGGTCTTTGAGCTTACCAAGTTTGATGAAAATACTTTAAACTCCTTAACTTTTACTCCTTTTCCTAACACACTAAACAGCACCATTTGGGGATTTTTAGGATTAGGGTCAGCTGCTCCCTCTTTTACACAAGAGTTTTAACTATAGTGCAGTGTTCCATGAAAAAATTGCTAATAAAATTTCAATGGGACCCCTAGGTCTGCTTAAATAATGGCTGCATGGACCCAACTGAGTGCAACTGGGCAAAATGTATGCAAAGGATGTAGATCTAATTACAATGAGCACTTTGGATAGAACTGCAATAACTGCTGGGTCCATTAATCTAGTCTACTTGGCCAGCCTACAACTCCAGAGTAACAAAAAAGTTATTCTGTTCTGGCCATAGGGGTGCACTGGTTAGCACTGTTACTCACAGTGAGAAGGTCCTGGTTATGATGCCTAGCTGGGACAGTGTGGGCTTTCTGTGTAGAATTTGCATGTTCTTTCTGCCTGTGTAGGTTTTGGCTGGGTGTCTGGTTTTCTCCCACAGTCCAAAGACAGATATAACCGGTATATCAGGGATCCTAAATTGTCACCAGGTTTGATTGTGTTTGTCTACCGTGTGATGTACTGGTGACCCGTCCAGAATGTTTTGGACTGAATCTACAGTCTCAGTAAGGGTGCATATATGTCAACAGAGTCAGTAATTGCAATTTTTTTTAACTGAATAAGACCTCGGACGTGACCTGCAATAACAATCTTGTTTTCTTTCTTTTCCACTATTTATCTACTAATGGATGTGCTAAATAACATGGATGAGTACAACAGCATTGCAAAAAAGATTAAAAGTTCTCTGAAGAAATAAATCATTCCTTAGTGAACATTGGCTAGTATGTATGTTTCTAAATGCTGTTGGTTTAGAACACTTTTACATGTTTTAGCACTCATTCCTTTGGAATAGATTATTCTTACAGAAGCATTTTTGTAAATGGAATGTGTGAGGGTGTTTGAGTGGAACTTTCACCTTCTAGGGAGGCCCTTTGAACTTCTTCTCGATCTGTGCATCTAAGCCAAGGATCGCCTTAGTGTATGCATGCACGGTGCATTCATTATCAGGAAGAATTATGCTAGAGAACTAAGCACGTAGTCAAACTCTCACATTGAGAGGCATTTCTGTTTATGTGTAAGAACTTTTATTTGGGTCCTTCTGCACTGATGCTGTCATTTGAACCACTTCTGTGGTTGGGTGCAAAAGCTATGGTTCCTATGGGCTTTCTTGTGTGCCATGTGAGTCCTTGTTTTGTGTCTGTATGCCAAGGGAAGCGCATTTGCTGGGGTGTAAATTTGTATTGAATCTGGACCCATAGTTTGATAACCAGGCGTCGGTCTAAGCACCCCAGACAGGCTTTATCCCCAGGCTTAATGTCCTTGCAGTTGAGCGTAATGCTGAGAGATGGATGGCCCCGGCGTTCTGGCCACACCAGACTCGGCTGTGAGATTGCATGCCTGATACCATCCTCCATCTCGTTGGCTGTGACATTGCTCTGATCAATACAGCTCCCCAAAGCACCGTCCGTCAAACTGGCGAGGTAAGCAATATCTTCAAAGAGTTGTGAGCCAGAATGGGATAGGGGATTGAGCGTACTCACAGACAACCTACACCCCTCAATATAACTACTTCACATGGATTGCTCATTCTATCCCACGATGGCTGTTCTTGAGGGACGGACCTCTTTCACTGTCTGCGTTCCTGTCCAGCGTTGCGTCTTCCACCAGCCTGACACACTCTGATCGACTGAGTGCAGTCTGGAGTCCAAGCCGTGACGTGGACTTTGCAGGACCCCATTTCCATCACCTGCTCTCTATTCCTATTTTGCTGTTTCTCCCCTAATCCCCTTTCATCCTCAGATTAACCACTCTCAGTGATCCCCACTCAGGCTGCCTTTAGACAGCAGGCTAAAAGATGCTCAAAATCGGATTTAACTTTCAATCCGTTCCCTTTTTGGGTGCCCATTCATACAACACATAACTCAAATGGATCCATGTGCCTTCGTTTATAAATTCAAATAGGCTGATCATCATGTCAATAACAAAGGTAGGTCTAGGTAGCTTAGTGGGTAGGATACTTACCTCTGGACCAAGAGGTCATGGATTCGAATCCTACCTTCAGCACCACCACTGGATCCCTGAGCAAGACCCTCAACCCCAGGTTGCTCCAGGGAGAGACTGTCCCCTGTAGGTAGGAAATGAAAGTCGCTTTGGATAAAAGCGTCTGCTAAATGCTATAAATGTAAATGGCAATAACAAAGGTAGGTCTAGGCACAAAAATGTGTTGTGAAAGTGCTGAACATTTAGTCCTGGCTCTTAATATGGCTGTTCTACTTAATGATTCACTGTCTCTTCATGTGAGAATAGTCTAGAGGCGCCAGAGGAAAGACATTCATCACATTGTTAATCAAACACTGCATCATTGACGGTGGAAGATATATGATACCGTGTGGTTCGCTGCAGCTGCCACCACTTCCACTTTTTACCCACAGAAGTCCTTATTTGGCTTATAGTCCCTTCCATATGTGGAATCGTTAAATACCTGGCATCTTATATTAGAACTGTCATATGATAATTAACCCCTTTTTGCTATGTCGAGTCACAGGGGTTGACCAGGGCTCATTAATGTGGTTTGATGGGAACTATGATTTTAGATCTTTTTGATCTACCTACAGTTTTCAAAGTTATTTTGATAGTGTTAACCTTCCTCAGTACAAAGCAATCTTAGGATACACTGGTGCTTTTAGGACGTTTCCTGCTTAGGATTCTACCCATGGCTCACAAAGAGTGAAGTATATCTATGGAAAGGGTTGTTGCCTTGCTCTTCACGCTTAACACTGGAGCTCTAGGAGTTACAGGTATATAAATAAATGATGAAGAGAGACAAGCTTACTCCCAGTATAGAGTCAACCCTGTGACAAAAGTATCACCAACTAAAATGAAATAACATAAATCTTCCCTCTTCAGGCTTGGCTTTAAGCACAGGCAACAATGCCAACTAAATCGAGCTTATCATGGTAACCTGATTTCCCTAGAAGACCTGAAAATACCACACCGGAGTTACTGATGACTTAATCCATCTGCTTCGCCCTGAAGGCAATACATTATGCAAATGCGCACTTTGTTTGGGGTGATTTATATAACCGCAAATGGCTCTCTAAAGCAGTATTCAGTATGTGTTGATTGCAGGTTAACACCATGCCCCAATTTTCTTTTTTTTATATGGGTTTATCTTTAGACCTTTTTATTACGCAGAATCTGCGGAATGATGATAAGATTCTCATTAAATTTAAGCATTTTCATATGTGGTGGCATCTTTGCAATCAGTGCATAATGAGTTAAAATATTAGGTTTCTCAAATAAGCTCGCAATGCAGTGCTTCATATTAGCAGGGTATTGAGGACAACATGAAACATGTTGGTGCACACACCAGTGTGTTTCATGTTGGTGCACACACATCACTCCACATCCTCTACTTCTTATATGCACCAAAACATACTGGATGGCTGCATATAAGGAGTAGATTAAAAGCCAAGTGAATTCATGAAAATTATTACATTAAGAAAAATAACTGTTGCATATAATTATGCAATATTTCTCTTTTGCAAAGTGGACTAAAGACTAAATTCAGACTATAAATACTTTATTGTCCTAAAACGCTTACAACTGAAGTTAAAAAATTAAATTTAAGGAAGTAGCTGAAACCACTCGCCACCATCTCCATCATACAGCACCAACTGAACACTGAAGAAAATGCTGCTACTGTTGGCAACAAGACAAATCTTGCATGGATACTTTTGTTTTAATACATGTATGCTCCAGTGCTTGTTGTTGTGTTACATTTGCACGGGTGGCTATTTAAATGTCTTGTCGCATATGGCTTCCAAAACAACATCTCATTATTGTCCTCTGGGCAGGGCAGACAAAGCAAGGGGGGAGGATAACAGGTGAGACGGTGGAAATGTCGAATGCCACGTGTGTTGTAAAAGAGATATTTACTGTAAATCTCCAGCAGATGGGGGGACGATAAAAATCACAAACACAATCACACGCAGCTTTATTGCAGCCTACACATCTGTTCCTGGAGTTAGCTTGGCAACAGGCCACCATGCCTCACATGACAATTGTATAATATTTCATTTATTGCCTTTTAATGCCACTGGATGGGTCTTATAGTGGTCCCAGTGAGCTGCATTTGTAGGACCATGTACAAGTAGGCAGCAGTGGTCTGAAACTGTAGGCAAAATCCTGCACAATATATTCATGATGGAATACTGTAGAGAAAAGTACAGGATCTGAGAAGATAAAAGGACACAGCAGAATTTAGCATATCAATTCATCAGAGGAGGAGGTGGAATTAGCAACATGTTTTTTTTTTCTCCAATTTTTGTATGAATAGGGAGTGCAGTCTCTTTCTGTAATTCATTTTAAGCTGCATCAATACACAAATGATTGAAGCAGAGTAGCAAAATCCCGTAAATCTAATTAGTCCCATTGATTGTGGCCGTGCTGGAGCAGCCGTGGCAGGCGGCAGGGCGATGCGTCAGAAGCAGAGGGAGGCTGAAGGACATGGTAAGTGGAGGGGGCGTCAGGCCACAGTAGACAAATGGCAACGGGCTGCTGATGAAGGTGAGCCTGTGCCATCTGCAGCGCTCAGATGAGCTGACAGCAATTTCTCACCCCACTGATGCACAGCCCCTCTACCCCCTCTTCCTCATTCACCCACTATATCCCTCGCTCTCTTTCCGTCTTTCTGTCTGCCTCTAATATTGTCTATATATCCCCTCTCCCTTACCACCTCTATCCCTTTTACTTTTCCTCTCTATTGATGCAAAAAGACTAACATTTTATTCAATGTGCATATTCCTTCCACGTATGAAAAGCATGCAGTACACTCTCAAAAATAAAGCAAAGAAGAACCACATTTGATTCCACCCTGAGAACCTTTAAATGTATGTTTCTTAGAAGAAGCATTTACGTTAACGAGATATGTGAGTGCTCCCACATAACGTAAGGGTTATATACATTCATAGACCGAGGTTTCTAAAGGGTTGACATGGACATATGCTTCTGAAATACATAAAAAAATTAATGGCAATAGCTGTGTTCAGGACCG
>JBBPDH010000136.1:13837064-13847846 GCA_037974565.1 Clupeocharax schoutedeni
AAATGAATGGGCACAAATTCCCAAAGTAACTCCAAAATCTTGTGGCAAGCCTTCCAAGAAGAGTAGAAGCTGTTATATATACAAATGGGAAACAACTCTGTATTAAGATCTATATATTTAAGTGCAGTGTCATTAAAGCCCATGTTGATGTAATGGTCCGGCATCCCAATACTTTTGTCCAAATAGTGTAAGGTCATCAATCTTTTATGCTATTAATAAATATTAAAATCACACTAATAAAACTGTCTGATTTTCTCATACCAACTGGGGCTTATAACTTATGTTGTATTGTTGTTTTTTTGTGCCCCGACAATATTTAGAAAGTTGAGATCACTATTATTTTTATTGCCTTTTTATTGCCTTTTTTAGTCAGAGCTGTAACTATTTAGAGGGACGTTCAAAGGTTTACAGTTAGGAGCATGGGGCATTTCTGATGTCAGCTAAATAGAATACATCTATCTACATCACAGAGACGAGGCTCAAAATAAAATCTTTGATAACCACGGTCACCAGATCAATATACGCTTGCAAAAACATGAGACAGATATTTATGAGCCAGAAACAAAAAACATAATTTTGTTCACTTATGAGTACTTGACATGTACAATCGCTAAGAACAAAGTACTTCACTTTATCTCAGTGCTTTATCTGAAAATAGATTGTAAGATGATTAAAAGGGCCAGTCTGTATTTCTTGTACCAGAGTGATGGGTGGAAATGTGCATTTCTGAGGTTTAAAGGATGACACTGAATACACATAGTGCTAAATCAATCCTGTAGAAAAAGATGACCTCGCATTTAAGGCAAAAAGGCATGCTCTCAGCATTAGGTGTGTGAAAAAGTGTAAGTTACAGGTTCCATTAAACTTGAAATCTTAAATTAATGCATAGTGACTATGGCTTAAACTTGGCAGACTGCTGTATAGATTGTTGGCATGTCCTGCTCCCACAGCCCAAACGCTTTAGTAGTAACTGGATGCTTTATTATGCAGAATAGCTGCCTAGAAGGTCCAGCCAAAACTGTCCACTGAGAGGGTTTTTAATTCCATTTCTGCTCTTCATATGCCAGATCATCCAGAATGCACACACACTTTCCTGATACCTCACATAGAGATGGTAGCACAAAAGACCACTTATGTGCGTTTTGGCTTCATAATGCAGCATGTTTAGAAGAGCAGTTATGGGCAATATAACTAATTCAGATTTGTTCTGGGGTGCCATTAGTGAGTTTTATAGAAGCAACGATAAAAACAATTAAAATAAAAAAGTAACTTTTACAGTATGTCATCTCTTGTAAACTATACCTACTAAAAATATCCATGCATACATTGCAATTACCTAAAATACTTTTTGTTAGAATCTGAAAACTGGAATGGGAATGGGAGGTGCTGAAAATTATCGTTAAATCTGTAAAATCAGCTGGGCCAAATATTTAAGTCATCTTCTACAACATTTTGCTGAAAAGCTGGCAAATGTTCAGGACTTAAAAATCAATGAAGAAAGAGGAAGGTCATTAAGTTTATGGAGGAGCTTACAACCAGGCATAAAGTAATGAATGGTTCTACCCCTGCTGAGGGATCCTTCATTAGGCACAAGACCATTCAAGATGGAATTTACATGTACTGACCAGGCCATGAAAAAAAAAAACCCACTCTCCTCTATAAAAGCTGCTTCTTTTCATCTTTTAAGAGTTTTTCCACCTAGCAAACGGGGCCTGGTAAAGTACAGCAAATGTTCTATTCATATCAGCGCCCTGATGGGAACCTTGGTGAGGCTCTGATAAATTATAACTGTAGCTTCTGTATTATACAATCACATGTGCAGTTTTCTGGACCCACTGGGATGGGCAGTATTTTTGAATACCAAATCCAAATATGAAATTGAATTTTGTCAATAGCATTTAATAGGGGTGATGTTAATGGATTCATATTTTGTATAAAATGTATTAGGACCGATTTTAAAGCAAAATACAAACCATTAAAATGTGAGGCATCTGTGTGACATCATAAAAATTCAAAATGGTGCAGCCACCTCTAGAATTACCAAGGTTTGCTGAAATCAGCACAAAAATAGTAATGTGTAGCAATGTGTAGGTTGCCAAATTTCCACTGATTTGTATTAGAAATGATTACAATTAACAATAATGTTCAATTTTAGTAGCCCAGGCTAAATCTTTTATCAATTACAGAAAGCCCTGAATAACTATTTGACCTGAGTAGCATTCCCTCACAGTTAACAGTAGCTTGCTACTTTAATCCTTCTAATCGGTTGTACAAAAAAAATGAAGTGGTTTTGGGTTGCTGTGCAACAGGACTTTAAAATGTAAAACATGTCTTTAAGATTTTGCTTAAGCAAACATTAATTTTTTTGCCTTATTATCATTAACCACATTGTGCTGCATCGTCATTAAACAGCGGGCTGCCAGCCTGCCTACCACTGGTATTTGCTGTAACCCTTCCATCAAGTCTGTAAAGGGGGCTGTTTTGGGTTTTTAGAGAAGTGTTCTTACATGAGTCTATTCTACTGAATAAAACTGTGTGGTGGGCAAGACATCTGAAAAAGTAAGTCATTTTCCCACGTTTGCTAGTCAGAATGAGATTTAAGGCAGAGGTAGAAGCATCGAGAGGCAGTACCCTGTGAGGAAAATGTGAGAGGAGAAAGGCAGGCAAACGAGAGAGGAGGTGGGCCGTGCTGGTGTAAGCTTGCATGCGGCTCTCCTGAAACATTCACATCATTTGTTTCCTAGTTTTCATAATCATTGCATGAATGACTGCCTGACACATAAATTATTATTATATGTTTGACAGACAAAAAAATGATTAATTGCTTGGAATATAGCGGTTATGGATGAAGGTCTTATCAGTTGTCTACTTATGAATTGCTTGTTTGTCACTGAGACAGAGTTGTTGATGCAAAGTAGGCCCTTTGTTATGAAACTCCAAATAAGTAAATTATGATACAATTATGTGTCGGTAACAAACTGCAAATTAAATATTAATCTGAAGGTTATTTTTTTAAAAAACTTTGTTTGGGTGACCACAGGAATATCTGAGGATCTGAGATGTAACAGGCAGTTTGGAATATTTGATGTCTTGACTGGTTGCATGTCAGATTCAGGACATGGCTTGTTAGACAGTGAAAAGCTGCTCTCAAACAGAGTCAGTGTAGCGGTGAAGACACAGATCAAACAAGCTGATAGACGGAAGGTTTGTGAAGTGATTTCATGCTTCCTTGGACAAGAATTTTAAATAATTTTTAAAATCTAAAAATGTTGTACTTTCTTTTGACGACTGTTTTAATACAGTCATTGTATTTGGTCTCTATCTTCTTTTAAAATTATTTTCTCTTTCGTGCAATTTCAATTATTTGATAACTTATCGGGTGATTTAAGGGCACATCTCACTGTCACGGTCTGTCACGCATGTCTGTTTTCTGTTCCTGTTATCTGTTTTGCTTTGAGGGCTTTTATTTTGATATGTTTTCTGGTTTTTGCTTTTGTCACGTGTCCTTTGTTTTCACCTGTCCTGTGTTTTACATTCTGATTATGTATGTTTAAAAGCCTGTCTTTGCCATTCCTTAGGAGTCCATCGTCTGAGTTACACCTGATTTAAAAGCGTTCTGTTTGTGTTCCTGGTTGGCCATCAAGTCTTTTTCTGTTCCCTTTAATAAAAGTCAAGTTAACATGGATCCGTGCCTGTCCTCACGTTCCTGCATGCCTCCAGGTAGCTCCGGGTCTAGGCCTCGCGGCCCGGCTCGTGACACTCACTATATGTTGTACTTGTTTAACTATGTTTAACTGTGTATGGGACAAATAAATTTAGTTTTTAGTGTATTTTTGGAGATTCCTGTGCACATCTAGTCAAATTATATATATTTTAAATGGATTAGAAGAAAGCACCACCTTTGCATAGAACAATAAAAAAAGATGTGCATAAATAAGTAATTGGGGTTCCATCACTGTCGGAGGATCAGATCTGTGTCGTAACTCGAGGACCCTCTGTATGGTAAATGGATCAAGATTTGGCTTCCTGATCACTGGCTTGATAAGTCCTAATTTAAAATCTTTTGGTCAATAACCATGGTTAAGAAAAAATTATTGGTAAGACTTCTTGAAGTAAGGATGAATGAATTAAATCAAGGGGGCAGGTAGACTGTTTAAATGAGGAAATAACTGTAATACGATTAGTCTGTTGAACTGGGAGAAATATACCAGCCTCTCTGCTGTAATTACATTTTGCTCTATATCTGCATCTGCAGGTGTGGCAGAATTAAGAGTGGAGGTTGAACTTAGTCAAATGGTTTTATTGTTAGAGAATAATAAAATCATCACTACTGGAGATGTATCTGAGGATCCTTTCTTAGGTAACTTCGAAATTGTACTTAATAGTAATCTAGAGCTATTTGCGTGATTTAACAAGAGAGGGCAACCTGAGCATGCCACAATAAGTGCCCTACTAAGCCTATCTAAGGCTGTAATTCCTGAGTGGAATGATTCGGGTTTGGCCCGACAAAATATTCACACACTTGTTTGATTGTTTAATTCTGTGACCTCATAAAAGCAGCCTGTTATCTATTGTGGATGGAAATGTGTTCTGTGAAAATTCGGTTAGGTTATCCAGCTCTGTTGGACCAGATGGAGAACAGACTGAGGCCAGTGGATCTGGAAAGCTTTCAATGAAACTAAAAGCTGTGGAGAATGTAATTATACACCTAAAAGTGAGGACATGTAAACATATTATGGCTAAGATGAGGTGTGATGAGTTAATGATCTGAGATTAGTTTGGTCTGAGGAAGCTAAGTTATTTATATTAACACCACGGTTAAAAATTAAAACAAGGGTAATATCTCAAAGTTGATTTTGATGTATGATTAAGACCATTGTCTTGTTGTAATCTCGTTTTTCTTCAATTTCAGTTGAATGTGGGACATTGGATTTAAACATTTGTTGATAGAATTATTTCTTCCCTGTGTCACATTTGGACTTTTGTGATGAAATCATAGTTAGCTACCTTCTGATAACCCTTCCATGTAGATGTTTGTGGTACAACAATGTACAGTGGTCCTGTGTGTTAATCCTGTACCAATCAAATCTTCCTGTATGTCCTTGGCAGTGATGCAGGGGCTTTGTTTTGCCTACCTCATTTTCTTACAGACCTTGCATTGGCTTCAACACTTCTCACTAACTTCAATTTCTTATTGATATTTTGGACAGTGAAAAATACAAACAGGAAGCATTGAGATATACTTTGCTTTATCTTTCTTTTTAAGTCTGGTTTAAATCCTCCGAGCTCCACTTAGATAAGCTCTGTTTAGCTGTATAGAATAAGCACAACACCATGAACCTTCTGAAGAGACACAAAGTTAAATGCAATGTAGAATTGTCTCCACCTGACTTGGATTAACACGTAATGAGTCAAATAAGCTGTGAGACAATTGTTTTGTTATTTATTTCATATAGCTGATGAACTGTCTGATAAACCTCCATATGCAGTTTAGAATCTACCTTAAATCTAAGACAACCCCAAATCAGTAGAAGGTCTGGAAAAGGCAAACCATCTCATTGTGGACTGAATGATCTCATACAGTTCATCAGCTGTATGAAATAAATAACAAAACAATTGTCTCACAGCTTATTTGACTCATTACGTGTTAATCCAAGTCAGGTGGAGACAATTCTACATTGCATTTAACTTTGTGTCTCTCCAGAAGCTTCATGTTTTCTCAGGTCAATGTAATTTCATTTAATAATATGCATCCATTACTGCAGGGGTAATTTACAGCTATTAATGAAGGCAAATATATAAATGAATAATGATTTCTAACAGGTGATGTCAACAGGTGACTGTAATCATGTAGTTGGCATTGAGGATGGGGAGTGGGTCTCTAGTTTGTCAAAAATGCGAGATGAAATTATTGAAATGTTTCAACCTTTTTCAACCACTACAATGCAACCTAAAACTTTACTGTGCCAGAAAGAAGCCTTGTGCTAACCATGTCCAGAAGCAGCCGTGACTTCTATGGCATCTGAGATAGACAATAACACAGTGGAAAGTGTACTGTAGTCAGACGAACCAGTATTCCCAATACTTTTTTGGAAGAAATAACTGTGCTCTGGACTGAAGACAAAAAGGACCACCAAGACTGTCACCAGCAACAGGTCTGGCATGGCATGGGGTTCTGTCAGTACCAAGACAAAAATAATTCATAATTCTATTATGTCAGCATTGATGCAGAAAGGCACATGAGAACCAACATCTGCTGCCTTCTAGATGACATCTTTTTCAGGAACATCCATGCATTTTTCAACAAGACAATGCAAAAGCACATTCTGCACACATTGCAAAGGCTTGGCTGTGGAACAATGGGGCCCTACAGTGGACTGGCCTGCCAGCAATCCTGACCTGTCCCCAATAAAGAATGTGCGGAGAATTTTGAAATGAAAAATTTAACAATTAAATAATTATTGCAATTAAATATTATGCTAACAAAATGTAAGATGTAAGATAAACTGTGCTTTTTTATTTGTATTTCCCATACGTCTCAGCTTTTTCTGATTTGGGGTAGTATTTAACTCAAACACAGGTGAAACTGCAAAACAATTTTAGATTAGATTAACAAAAGCAATATTATCAGTTAAAACCTAAAATCAGTAAGACCCCAAAAACCATAAAATTCAGCTTCTGCTCTGTTCCATTATTCATATTAGGAAACCCATTCTTTTTTCAAGTGTAATTAATTGAGATTATTAGCCAATTTGTCATCACACCTGACTTTCTGAGGGAGGACGGAACAGAAAATCTGCAGTAAACAGACCTCGACTCTGGTTATCGCACCACTGTTCATTATCACTATTGTATATTCAGAAAATGTCTTATTTTGTAAATAGAATATTAAGTTTGGGAATTTATGGCATATTTTGTTGGCTGAGGTTATTAAATATACATTTTTGCTTGACTGTGTACCTGATGTCAGGAATTAAACTGCAGACCACCATAAAAACCCAGCAGTTATTATATTCATGTGCGGACCAATTGTGAATGAAAGTAAATAGACGCTTTGAGAGATGAAACCATTTTTAATTGACCTCTGAACTAGCTTTCCTCATTTTACAAGCGGATGCAGTTGCACTTCATTGGATGTTATAAAACAAGCCATAAAACTGAATGCATGTCAGAGGGCATGTTAAACTCTGAGATTCCAGTCCTGCTTTCAGAGCACCTCCTCTGTGTTTGTGTTCCCTTTGCACAATTTCGAAAGACAATTTCTGCAAATTTAAAAGACGAGAAGGTATGCTTGGCAATTCAAAGGGGAACTGACCTGAAATAAAGCAGAACTGGAAATAAATAGAGCCAGCCCTAGAAGGTCTTTGGTAATTTGTTTGGGAGAACATAACTTATTTATTTGTCTATTTATTTACCTGATTTTTTTCATGGCTTCTGTACCACAGAAGATTTGGCTGCTTCTGAATATAAGAAAACAGAAAGAGAAATGGAAAATGAGTTCAGAGAGAATGCATAATTCAGAGTGGGGCTTGGAAATTACATTTTCCGGTGATTAAGCTATTATGACTTGGCCTCAAACTGCCACTGCAGGCAGATCAGATGGTAATTGTGTTAATGATACACAGAAACCTTGATATAGATGGAGGGGGTGGAGAGGCTGATTAATGCCCAAATGAAATTCAGAATGTATATAAACTTATATATTCCAAATATATCTATATATATCGCACTCTGTTCATATTGTCGAACAATTATTTTAAGCTCTGGTTATTTAAGAGACGAGTACACAATTTCATGAAGGATTTTTTAATAAATGATTGATAAATGAATGATCCCAAAAGCATTTTGTAATGAGTCTGCCAAATTATGAACCCTCTTCTGATCAGCCCCTGTGCCTCCTACACAACTATATTTCCTTCATTCAATTTGCCTCGTTCCACCTCCTAATCAGCATTAGTCGGAATTGTAATGTCCAAAGCATGCCATTAACTCTAACTAGCACAGAGACTCTGCTGTCTCTTGCCTGCTATTACCACCTACCAGAAGCTTCTGTTCTCTCTTCTCAGCTCTAACTGTATATAACAAACTGTTATATATGCTTAGTGAAACTCATCAGTTAAGATGCAGCATGCATTTGCTTCTGTTGCTATGACTCAGAGTGAGGAAAATTACCAAACAAAAACAGTATTAGTACAGACAGGCAGTCTGGAAGCTTAATGTCCTTTAATCACTAGCCTTCCAAAGTCATTCCGCTGCACCTTCTGTGCATATCCAAGTGCACATTAAAAAGACATCAGGTCCAAGGAAAGCTGGACTACCCCTGAATTTGGTGCCATATCCATAATTAACTGAGGGGCAGGGCAAGCAGCCCTGGGAAAACTTAGCCTCAGTAACTACAGCTTCATGTCTTGCAAGCTTTTAGTCATGTGTTATTTTTAAACCCCCAGATTTTGAGATGTATAACCAATCATGCTTCTACAAAATTCAACAGTAATGCAATCATGGACTATGTTTGCAAAAGAGCCACACAGTTCATTTTATTCACATTAAAATGAATTTTACGTAATGTTTTGACAGGTTCAAGTTTGCACTTTTGGCAAGAAATAATCTAATCTTTGGTTTCCACAAAACAGCATTGGAAATGGTGGTATCATTTTAAAAGCAGTATCATGGAAGAACTATTTCTGGTTGTCTTGAGAACTATGGAACCTCTTTAAACTCTTAAATTCTCAGATCCATACTTTCATGATTAGTGGTCCAAGGAGCAGATGTAGACGCACATGCTGGGATCACAAAATGAAGGGCAAAACAGAGTCAAAATAAGAAACTTTCATGCTCACCACAGTGACTGCCTGAAGGAAAAACCTGATAACCAGGCAGAGTCAAAACAAAACACTAAGATCTCCAAGAGGTACATGAAGCGTAGAATTGAGAGCTAGCCAGGAAACAAAGAGCATGTTCAGAAGCACCGGATTAAACAATCTCAAGGTTGAACATGAGCCTGAAAAACAAACTAGGTGAAACACATACAGATGCACTCAAGCAGTGAGGGAGACCGGACAAAGGGCTTCTAGTTCAGGTAGATCAGAAGAAAGAGGTGCAGGAAATAAACAAGTCATTAAAAAATGAAATGAAGAGTACTTAACTAATATATAAGGTAATGAAAAATGCAAGCAACAAAGCTAGAGGGGAGATAGACAATGAGAGAAAGTTAACTTGATATGGAGATGGTGTGGCAAACACATGGCTAGGTTAAGAAAGAGAAGAGTAAAACATGGTGGGGAAGTACGTGAGAGAACAAAAGAGAAAGCAAAGTGGGGCAGTAACATAAAAAGACAAATGAATGGGAGATAAGAGGAGAAAAGAGAAATGAAAAAGACCAGGGGTTCCAAAGCTCAAGTTTCTGGAGACTGAGAATTTGAACATTTGCTTCATTTGAAATGTTTACTGTATTGATGTGTTTACAATTCATGGGATTCTTCACACTTAGTTTGCAACTATAATATATATGACTTTCTCTCAAACAGAGCATTTCAATCTTTTCTGCATCAAATAAAAATAAAAACAGATGATTTGACAAGAACTGGTCTTTGGCTAAAATACCATTTAGACTGAATAGATTTCTCCCGATAGACTGCATTACCCAGCTCAGGCTTGGCATTTCATCTCTCTGTATGATGAAGTGGGAGTCAATCACACATGATTTGACAATTTATCAACATATTATATGCAGGGGCATGGGGTAAAATAAATCATGCTTTGCCAAATGTGTGCAAGCTTGAATTAGTCTCAAACATCGCAGATTAGCCACCCAGCAGAGTGATGGTCGCCACAAGCTGATCACACAAATGCACACATGCATCCAAGGAAAAAGGAAAAGGGGCGAGCAATATGTGGTGACATAAATGTTGACAAGCAGGATATGAAATGCAGTTAAACACAGTGAATGCAAACAGACAACTATCATTTCTGCAGATCTTAATGTAAGTCATTTTTTTCTGAACGGAAATGCTGAACTGGACAGATCTGAAGACCTGCTGATTTGTTAAGTTTGCTCAGTGCAGTCCAGTCTCTCAGACCTGGCGAAAGTTAAGGAAAGGAAACTGTACATTCATCATCTTTCAAACAGGACCACATTCAAAATGCATTAAAATCAGAGTCCATACATGTCAATGTATGAGAATATGTGTGGGCGTGTATCAGAATTCATCCTCTTAAAATGGGCCTGTGCAATCGAAAACAGACTTTTCCTTAAAAATATGAGTGTGAAGTATTATTTGAATGATTAGTATGTGAAAATATGTTAAGGGGTTGCATTCCAAGAACGTTCATTAATGAAATGAAACACTTTAATTTTGTTTTAAATGCAGCTTATTATATTACCCTTTTTTATTTTTAAAAGTAAATGCGCATCTGTAACGTACATTGAACTGCTGTCTCCTGCCATGGTAGAAAGTAAATACTAAAGTTACCCCGTATAGACTGTACTGTAATTCATACAAACATGTTTTCTTTGTTATGGACTGTTGTTTTTTTGGTATAAGCAGGGTTAATACAGTAATAATTTAGTTTTATTTATAATAATAAAAATACAGGGCTTTAACACTAGAATGGCTGACAGCGTCAACCGACGTTATTTTATCTGGCTCAGAATCAGAATCACATCTATTGGCCTATTGGAGCAGCAAGCATGCTCTATAAGAGACATATTAGATTAGATTCAACTTTATTGTCATTACACATGTACAAGTACAAGGCAACGAAATGCAGTTTAGGTCTAAC
>JBBPDH010000136.1:13852046-13862879 GCA_037974565.1 Clupeocharax schoutedeni
TAAAAGTCCAGTCAAATGCCGTCCTGTATAGTTTGGTAAGGCTTTACAATAAGATACCATTCATTTACACATGACTTAATATGTTGTCTAACATCAAGTTGCAGTGAGTGAGTGATTTTGTTCAATTCATATTTGTTGTGTTTTGCTTTGGTACCGAAATGGGTACCGAGAACCGTGGATTTTCACTGGTATCGGTGCAGAATACTGAAAAGTGAAATGAAAAAAAAAAAAGAAAATGTTCATTTTCTGCATCCAAAGTAATGCAGAATTAGTATCACTACCTAGTAACCCAAATGGATATAAGTATTGGTACTATTTATAATGTTTATTTTAATGATTGTTTTAGTAATTATAGGTAGGTAGATTTATGTTGAATTATCAAAAGAATGTAATGAACTAATTAAAAAGTTTCTCTAGGTAAAAAAAAAAATAATCAGAAAGAATAGACATGGCATTCTAAATTCTAAAATAACTGATTTTTTTGGTATTAATTTACCTGGAAAAATTGGCTTAGTATTGTATAATCTCTCTCTCTATTACATGTTATTTTTGCACAACTTTTTAGTGTACAATTTTGGTTTATTTAATTACAAATTTAATTGACTGCAGGTACTTTTGTAAAGCTAATGTCACCTGGATTAATTAAATTCAACAATGATGTTCTACTGCCAGTCACTACATTAGGAACTGCTATGTTTGGTTTAGTTCTGCTGTGCTTCGTGCTCTAAACCCTGTTAATTTCAGGATTTTGTGGTTCAAATGGAAGTGAAGGAGAAAGGTTTGGGCAATAAATGCTGAGCTGCTTAAGTTTAATTGCTTGTGGTGGCAGTCAAAGTCAATATGCTGGTCAATGGCCCATGGATCCCACAGGTTCATTTCCCCTAATTGCACTACATGTGCCTACCCAATGCATAAGTCTGTCATCATTAAAATAATAAGCAAGGGTGGGGGGATAGTAAATAGAATATTGCAACAATGCAATACGGATGACCAAACTTTAGGCATTCTACTGCATTGAGTGAACAATCAAAGCAGAACATTACTGGACTGCATAAGCTGTTATGATTTTTTTTTTCCTTTTCTGCTTCAAACTATAATACCAGTGGCCTTTAGCCAAGTATATACTGGTGCAACTTAAATAAAAACATGGATGCAAGCCATTTTACTTAACTGCCCTGCTGATCTTTACACTACTTGGCTTCGAAGTGCATACTAAAAGCAGGATGGTGTGAATGAAGGCCTCTACTTTTTGTTTAATCAGAGTTTCTGTTAAAATCTGAACTGGGTAAGGTAGCAAGAAATTATTGTGATGCCATTAGGTTTTTCCACATTAAGCAATGTAAATGTATGTCCAGGTTAATGTATAAACGTCTACTGGTGTTAGAAAATGAAATCATGTTGATCTAAGATTGTCACGGACGACAGGGGGAACCCGCGTCCATGATTTACCTCAGGGGCAGCAGGCTCTTTATTTACAGGGACGTGAAAAACAGGAACAGAAATAAGACCTGGCTCAAGGTTTATAAAAATGAAAACAAGGCATGTGAGGTGATGGACAGACAGTGAGGTCCACACAAAACAGAACTTAAATACAGACAGTAATCACACAACAAAACACAAGCCAGGTGGAAAACTCAACATGTGACACAAAGCATACTTAAAGTCAAAATAAAAGTCCCAAAAACACAGACAACACAAAACCAAAACAGCGGCCCCTAACGGTCGCTGGCCGAACCGTGACAGAGATGTTTAGATTGCATTTTAAATGGCATGTGAATATGACAGATGTCTAGACGACAGCAGAAAGCCATTTTCCTCCAAAGCCCTGAGGTCCTCTAGTTCAGGGTCCTAGCTTACATCTTGTTCTTTGTTTATCTTGACTTTGTCATTTGAACTGCCACAGCGCAGTAGCTGAACTGCTAATAACAACTGGGATTTGACAATCTTGTGGTCAGACACCAAGGGACCAAATTGCTGAGTGCAGACACTGGAAGACTGGGTAAAAGAACAAACATCATCTTGGCAATACAACGACAGGCTTAGTGTCAATCTACTGCCACTTCAACAATTTACTTTTTAGATGCAGCTCCACACCAGATCCAGTAAAACTATTTATATTTCTGTTTGTCAGCTGAAGGTAAATAAATCATAGCACATGCTGTATTTACATATAATCTGAGGATAATGTCAGTGTCAGCATTACTAAGAAAGAGACAAATCTATGCATTTGTTTGCTGATAGAAATGAATATTTCAGTTTTGCATCAAACTGCTTCGCTTACAATGTAGCCTTGGCAAACGGAATGGTCTTGTTAAGAACTGGATGCATTTAGCTGAACCGCGGTGCAAACCACTACTTAAATGTTAACACTGAGATCAATTTCACCCTTGTAAAGTAAAAGACCATTATGTGTTATATGTGCATGCAAATGTGTTTTATACAAGAATTTTCATGAGCCCCAGGCAGTCGTTCCCACTCAGTTAGTGCTGATCCATTCTCGCTGGAGCGGCAAGACCATAAAGCTCAATAGATACATATTTAATACAATGCTAATACAAATTCTACTTTGTTTTATTTTGCCCATGGCAGAAACATTCGATCATCTTTTACTCAGAGGGGAAGTTACCTGAGACCTGCGAGTAAAGCAGTTTACCACAGGGGAGCCAAGAGAATCTCATAATCAGCATAAACTGTGCAGCGTTGCATTTGGAGGAAACATTGCACATACAATACACAAGCAAAAGTGTACATTACTTATTTCATTAGATTAACTTATTTATTCATGTGTTTGTTTATTTAATCATTATTTTTTTAATTCAATAAGTGACAAAAAGGGCTTAGTGTTGTATGACACACATGTTTACACAAATATGGTATTATTTGCAAACGTTATGTGTTTATTTAATTATATATTAAATTGATTCCCACAAACATTATGCAAGGAAAACTGTACATAACTCATTAGCTTAATGGATTTTTTAAATAACTCCTTAATGAATGTATGAAAAAAACACTTAGTCGTCGGGTTCATATTTATAGATTTGCAGGTTAAAAAAAGGACTCTTAGGAGTACATGACTACACAGCTTCTACTTGTGCTTTTATCTCTTCTTCAGTGCACAATCTGTACTTTCCTCTTGTAAAGCCAAAACTGTATGAGCACAGGGCACAATAACTGCCTGTCACACTGAAAACATGTGACAACCTCAGAACAACGTTTTCTTCTAGGTTCTGAAATGATCCCCCTAAGCCCCTCTCTCCTGAGACACACTCACTTGAATGGTTGACCTTAAACATGTCCAGGGGGACGTCAGAACAGGAAAGAAAGATGTGCTTGATTCCATAAAAGAGCGGGGGTTGAAGGAGAACCGAAAATTCCTATTTAAGAGTACAGTTACAATACAGCATAGTTACTTGAAATAAAACTGCTTCTTCAGACTAGAAGTTGAGATCTTGGTTTTTAGGACCAGAGTTAAAATAATTATAGTGGCCTTATAGTCACGTGTGAACACACCACAACAGTGAACAGAGTCAAACTATTTCTCTTCATTTAACTCTTGACATTTTTATGACTTTTGTTGTTTGGCAGGTGCTGTTAGGTATTAGGTGCTGCATTTCAGTTAAATAGTGGACATGGATTTAAACAGCTTTACAGGTTTAAGAAACAACTACTTGAGCACTGATGTACGTCGCTCTGGATAAAAGCGTCAGCCAAATGCCTTAAATGTAAATGCATCTAACCATTACACCATTTGAACCGGCGGTCAGTCAGCGACACACCCGGGGAGCAGAGTGTGGAGACGATATCTTGCTCAAGGGTAGCTCAGCAGTGCCACTAGCAGTCCTGGGATTCAAATAACTACTTTCCAATCGCAGGGGCAACTCCCTAACTACCAGGTCATCAGCTGCCCCTTAAAGGTGGTGCAGAGCTATGGACAGTTTTGATCCATCAGCCTCTGGGTTCTAGCAGGCTTCCACTCCACCACTCTGCTTACCTATCATCCCAGGTGGAACCCAGTCCCCAAAATCCCTGGCTTAGGAAGCCAGTGCATTTTCCATTATGTCTTATCCATTAGCAGCTGATACTGACTAAATGAAATATGTTTCTGGTGTGTGCTGATATTATCCTTTCTTTCCTTACCAAGCATGATGCCTATGAACTCACCAGGACTGAACTGTGCTTTGATTGGTTTTCAATTTAATCAAGCTTTTTACTGATTTGTTTAGAAACTGATACGAACATAGAAAAAAAAACACTTTTTTATAAATAAACTCGAGTGCTATCATGTGTTTCTACTACAAAAACAGTTGCAGGGAAAACTGAACTCTAGCACTATCATCAAGTCACTATCAAGTCTTTCTTTTCCAACTCTGATAAAGTTATAAGATAAGAGTTATAAGATGTCTTCTCTGGCTATTTCATATGAAAGATTTAGGAAGACTGAATAACTCAGACTCATCTCATGGCTTAATTATAGTCATAAACACCAAACAGCTTGTCAGCTTGTGATGAAATATCCCAAAAAAAATTATTGTACACTTTCCTATTTCAAAACACATTACATAGTGCGCTCCATTTAACACACGGCCCAATCACTCACTCATTTGCATGTTTACCATTGCCTTTATCCAAATTTTAGTAAAACCCTGAATGTAAAGCAGAGAGTGTATTAGGCTTTTGGACATTTCTGCAGTTTTAGTCACTTAGCAAGCAAAGAAATATCACAGGTGCATAAACTCACCACCAGCACACTCATTTTAAACCTTCAGGGACATATATATATATATATGTATTGTGATCACCCCGCTTTTTGCGAGGGTTATGTTCCAAGAGTACCCGCATATAGTAAAAAAAATGTGCTCTTGGGTTTTGGTTGCAAAAAATGCCAAAAATGCCTATTGTGCAAACCCTAAATATGCCCCCAAATATGTTTCTAAAACAGTTTAATTTAAATTTAAACTCAGTTTAACACATTATCCTTAACAAAAATGTTAAGATAAACCATATCTGTACTGTACAGTTTACACTGAACTGCTTCAGTGCTAGAATGTAAATACTGATATTACCGCTGTACAGACTGCACTGTAATTCATGCACGAGCATTTTCTTGGTTATGTGCTGTCGTTTTCTTTTGTATAAGCAGGATAAATACAGTAATAATTTAATTGATTTTTTTAGTAATAAAAATACAGCAAAATGTATGAGTACATCCCCGCTCATTCCCAGTTCAGCAGTTGCGACTTCAGTCTCTTGCAAAATTTTTTGAGGACCAAACTGATAATTGTTCACTGAAACCCCCGCATCTATGCGGAAACGCAGATATCCTACAGATGTTTTTTTTTGCTTTTGTGACATCCTTAGGCGGTAAGCAAGGCAATCAGATGCAACTTCTTTATACCAAAGAAAGTGACAGCGCATACGACAGAAAACGTGTGTGCATGAATTACAGTACTGTGTAGGGGTATCATCAGTATTTTCCATTCTAGCACTGCGACAGAGGAGGCTGCCCTGAGAGGACGCAAAGTGACACGTTGGTTGATTAATGCTGACATGTAGGGGGATTCAAGTCCATTCTTGGCCTTGAAAGCAAGTGTTAAAGACTTGAACTTAATGCGAGCAGCCACAGGGAACCAGTGAGGATTTAAGGGAACCAGGGAAGCTTAAAGGTGTGGTGTGTGTGAACCAGTTGATAATCTGTGTGTGTGTGTGTGTGTGTGTGTGTGTGTGAACCAAAGAAGAGGGAAAATATTAAAATGTGGCCTTAACTGTTTCCATTTTATTAAACATGAAGAAAAATCCCTCAGCAGTACAAATGTGTGACATAGTTCTGCTTAGACTTACCTCTAGATTATTTGTTCCAAATAGCTGTTGTTCTATAATAGTAGACAATATGCTCACAGATACACCCTGCTTAGAGCCTGTCAAGGAGAACAACTAGGCACGAGAGGAGCCTCCGTCAGCGGCACTGTGGCCATATGGTCAATGGGCCAAGTGCACAGAAAGCTATGCTTCCTCTGATGTCTTAATGTATGAATCAGGTGCATCTTTTTGGCTCTTTCTGCTGAGCTGAATCTTCAGCAGAATGGTGTAAATGGTTGGAGCATTCGTAAATGAATGTGTATATATTAGGTTAAAGTCTCGCAAGCCTGAGGCTTATTGGCCAAGGTAGTCTCATGATCTGCCATGGCTGAAAGGCATTTTAAGCAAGCTAATGTAGCAAGCCATCAGATAGCAGGGCACTGGAGGGACACTCTCCAGCTGTTGTTTGGGCCACTTCTATGAGGCGTAGTACATGGCAGCACACATCATTAACTGCAGACCCAATACAGGGGATCGGGGATATCTTAGGTAAACACACTAATCGAAGTTTCAGGCAAGAAAACCTTTTGATGCACACTTGACCAAGGCACTGTATATGCCAAAGGAAAAATATAATAAAAAACCTGAAACTTTAAGCAAGCTTTTCAGGATACATGTTGGGACTAAGTCAAGAAGCATGTAAGCAAACTCTAATTTTGACATTTGAATCCATTTTTAAAACAAATCTTTTAAATAGTAAATCCCAGAGTGACTCCAGGATGTTTGTCATTCTCTCCCTTAAGTGTGTGTGTTATTCCAACCTAGGACAGAAGTTGGCAGGATCGTAGGAGACGCATTATTCATAGAGCAACAGTGCAGTGCAGCTTGAGGCCAGAGAGCCAGCCAACTGTTCACAAGCAACTCTCTACAAGATTAATATGCACATCTCTATCACTCAGCTGGCACACAACATAAAGAGCTTGGTTTAAAAGATTCTACTTTAACATTATGAAATAAATATATATTATGATAAACCAAACAACAATAGCCCACAAAATGTAATTAAGGCTGCTTTAGAGAAGTCTCTTCAGTGTTTTTAATGGAGAGTGTTTGCTTTAGGATATGTCCAACATTTGATTATAATGATTCTAACCCATGATGACTTGGCAAACTGATTTTTGAAGTCATCATCTCTATAGGAAAGCAGACTGGTACAATCATTTTAGGGCTCTCATGGAATTTGTTGCATAATGCGAGACATTTTTACTGGTTACTGATAATGACCACTCAAATTCTGACAAATCTGTCACTCTTTTGGGATTCACCTGGTGTTGCTAGTCTTCAGGCTAGCCCACTTGCACATTATATGTAAAAGGCTTTGATAAAGTAATCTAAACCAGAGTAACAGTATATTTGAAGACTACCTACACAAGGACATCATCACTCTTGCATAAGTATGATACAGTATAAGCATTATATAGGATGATATAAAACAAACCTTGAGTATTTCTAAATAGCTTATGTCAGTGTTTGTGTGCTGACATGTGTTGACATAAGTGCCATTAAAATAAACTTACAAACATTGGTCCCATTTATGAAAAACCTTAGTGCCCTCAGACATTCATATTGATGCACATTTTCACCACAGCACTTTGGTTAAAGGGCATTTTCATTAGACTGGTATCTGATGTTTTTCACTAAGCCTATTTTAGTAACAGTGTAAGCTTTGGAACAAATTATAGTTACTTTAGCTAATGTCAATTACACTACTACAATGTTATCTGCATCATAAAATACACCAAATACCAAAGATGCCAAAGATTTTTAAGTGTGTTATTCTGTGTTTTTATGTGTGATAAAGTACTCATTTAGAAAGTATTCAATTACGAGGTATAATAGCCTAATAAACTACTTCTTTTTCTTTTTTTGCTATTATAGCTCAGTCCTCTCTATATTTCAAGCAACATGTTCACCCCTCACTGATGACAAGTTTGCTAAAATCTCTCTCATGCAGCCTAATAGCCTACTAGTCTAATATGCAGTTGTAAATTGTAGCGTTACTGTCATCGCACGTCAAGTTAAACAGGTGAACAGGTTGTTTTATGAATTTTCCTGTTCTGATTTTGAATTTAACACATATTTTTAACTTTTGTATTGCATTAGCTAGAATTCTGCTACTTAGTAATTGAGAAATATTTATAGAAAGCAAAATGTGATGTTGATTTAATTTCAGTTTCACATCAGTAAGACTATAGAAAGTAAAAACAAAAAAAGATGAAATTAACATAATGATTTCATTATTTATCAGCAATGCTTACATGCAAAGCTTTCACTCAGAACAACTATCATAGAGTTATTAAAAGGAGACTTTGTAGGTGCTTTCCATCTTTGTTCTACTTATGTGTACACTTAGTGCCCTAAGGTACCCCTTAGTTGCCTCATCTGTTCTCTGTGCAGTGTGTATTCTCTTCTGTGCATTTCAGTCATTCTGTCAGTCTGTTCTCCCTCGGTGTGAGAGGAGAGCTAAAACAGAGTTATTAGCTGCTTTTGCTGTTTGACCTGAGGCTGGAGACGATGCTCAGAAGCTGGACAGGTCATTGAGAAATGCTGTCTAGATGGCAGAGTGCATGCTGCCTGCGGTAGATGGTGCTACGCCTGATCCAGTCAAGAAAACCCAGCAGGAATTCAAATCATGTCTGGGAATTACAAATGATCCCATACTACTAAGGTCAATCAAGGGGAAATTTGCATTGGGTATGTAGCACTGTAGGCTTTGTTCCAGTGTAAAGTTATACATGAGCTATAAAACAATCCGTGGGTGTGTGCTGGTGTGTATACACTTGCGCGCACACACACACACACACACATACATATATATATATATATATATATATATATATATATATACCCCCACTCTCTCTTCTCTTCTCTTAACAGACAGGACATTTGAACAATCAACAAACACTTGGCAGGGAGACCAACTGCTCATTTTACTGAAGTGGTTGTCACTCCAACTGCTGTAGCCAAGCACAAAACATAAGAACCAAAAAAGAGCTACCTGACCTCAGATCATCCTGTCACTCAACTGATTCATCCATGGATACATTTGCACAACACAAAAGTTCTTCATATCTGTTTCGAAAAGCATTCAGATCATTTTCTTTGAGCATCCACATTATGCTATTCTCTCATAGGACTTTACTTTTACTCCATGTTTGTTTATGTCTGAAAACGAAAGAAAAATGTCAAAAACAAAAAAATGTCAAAATAAAGACTAAAGTGTAAGCATCTTAATGAATAAGTAGTTTTAGCAAATTAACCATATACCACTGCCATGCGATTTTATTTGGACCAGAGTGCATGCATAGCTTTGATCTCTCTGGGTGGGTAGCATGGTCTCCAAGTGCCGTCACTCAGCACAATGCAATCCTGTTAGCTGATAGAACTGGCAGTTTTTGCTCTGTTCCAGCATATTGAGCTGTCCAGTGACAATGGCAGTTTAAAAAAAAAAGTGGTGGTGCTTCATTTGACTCATGCTACCCTTTACCCTCACATTACAGACCAGGGGGGCTTTTGAATTGTGGTATTTATTGATTTGCCAAGGTATCACTTTTGCTGTGTTTGTACTTTTGTCTCATTGTTATAACATTAGCAATCTAAAGGACACACCTGTTTATCAGGGTTTGAGTTAGGCCCCTTACTCCCATTGAAAGACAATCTATTGCTTCAACAAGAAATTTTGGAGAACACCGTGCTTCCAACTTTGTGGACAGTTTGGGGAAGAACCTTTTCTGTTCCAGCATGATTGTGCCCTTGTGCGCAAAGCAAACTCTGGTTGGATGAGTTCAGTGTGGAAGAACTTGACTGACCTGCACAGGGCCCTGACTTCAACCCCATCAAACACGTTTGGGATGAAACAGAGAATGTGAGCCAGACCTTCTCATGCAATTTCAGTGCCACATAAATGTCCTACTGAATGAATGGGCATAAATGGGCACTCAGAAACTCTAAAATCTTGTGGAAACTGAGAAGAAGAACACTGCTTTTATCTTTTATATCCAGATCTTTTTATATTTATGTTCTTATGATGCAAATGTTATGCTACTTTTCAATTTTATATCCTACCACCTATCCTATTTATTTTCTTGACTTCTATAACAATGCTTTTATTTTGTGGAGATTTGTCTTAAATGTGAAGTGCGGTACAAATAAAACACATTATTATTATTATTATTATTGTTGCTGTTGTTGTTATTATTATTATTATTATTGTTGCTTTTGTTGTTGTTGTTGTAGTTTGGCACCAATCTATTGTATGTATATCACACTAGTTGTTCCACATGCCTATGTGGATTAAACAAATTTCATATACTAGATAATCCTGGAGGAAACAAAAAGCTGAGCAACATTACTTTCTTGGGCACTGAAGACCACCAAGACCTTGTGGCCACTTGCAAACTAATTGACTCTCTGCTCTGATTCCAGCACATAAAATAAACTCTTCTTAATAACTGATGTCTGGCTTTTTGCTTTGATATGGTTTGCATGCATATCTGCCCTAGTCCCCCTTGGTGCTAGCTCCAATTTTCTGTAACAAAAATAGACAACAAATAGCTCCGTTAGGGAAGCTGATTTTACAGTGCTTGGCTGAAGGAGTTTGATTGAAAACGTTTGCTCGTATATTACATTTTCCAGTCTAATGCTTACATTTGTCTGGGATGAGTTTACATCAGTGCATTATCTAAAATGTCTGAAATTGCCATCAACCTCCCTTCCTTTTCTGTGGTTTGTATTGTTTCCCCAGCCTTTCATAAAGAAAGATTACTTTTCTGCATACGAAAATATAAAGTTCTACATACTAAAATCTATCTATCTATCTATCTATCTATCTATCTATCTATCTATCTATCTATCTATCTATCTATAAACACACACACACACACACACACACATATACACTGCTCACAAAAATTAAAGGAACACTTTAAAGAAACACATTATATACATCAGATCTCAATATGAAGTTGGATATCT